>VYYI01004209.1:0-10755 GCA_021029175.1 Bilobella aurantiaca
GTTAACATGAAAAGAGGAAGGCGGGGCTATGATAGCAAGAGCTAATGCATGCCATTGCATGCATTGGCATGCATGCATGTAAATGCTATGCAACTCCAAAAAATATTCTAAGAAATGTCGCCAGCATAATTTGTTCTACGGTTATTGATAGGGTGAAATATTGTGAATATCGTTGATGCTGTCTTGAAATTGCAAAAACATTGGAGTTGGGTTTGATGAAGAAATCTTCACAAACGTCAGGAAATAATTTTCAGGTAATTTCAAATTCAAACTGAAAATTTGAGTGCATTTGATTTGTTTAATTAGAATAACAATAAGGAGTTAATGATTTAGTAAACGAGCATTTTTGCCGGCCAAAATAATCTAGATATAATTAATTGTACAATTTTATTTTACCTGTAAATAAAACATTATGTGCAAAATTCTCGTAGCACTTTATAGTGAACTTTAAAATTTTGGCGTTTGGGAAACAATTTATATTTAATTTTCCAAAAGACAAGTTTCTTAAAATTTAATTTTGTTTTCCGATTGGATGTTGACTACGGCAAGAACTAACAGTATAGAGTTAATGTATCAAGCTGAAAAAGAGCATTTTGTTGATGAGATGAGTAATATATTAAAATTAAATGTGTTTACTAATTCAACAACTTATCAGTTTTTTTATCAGATTAAAATCTGGACTTTTTGAACTTGGCGCTTTATTTACTAGTATCGGACCAATTTGGTATCTTTTAAATTAAATAAAAGTTTAAATTTATTTAAAAAAAAACTTTCTCTGATTTAATAGTAATTTTTTGAGTGCAAACTAAAAGGAAACACAATAAATTTGTATTGTACAACTTTTCCATTCCAGTAGAAAAATTTGTCGCCAAATACTTACACCTACAGAATTCCATGTTTCATTTGGAGCAAAATTTTCTAGTCCTTGGGTATACGCTATAGCTTGTAACGTTGAAAATGCACGTTGTATACACGAATCACTTATCTTACTCTCAATTTCAGTTGCAATTGTCTTGTTTAGCAACAAGACAAACACAATGCTAAAGTACTTCAATATAATGTAGCGCATTGTATCACACAATTAAATATAAGTGTGCTTGATAGATGCAAATTGCCTCTTTAAATACATAATGTGACTCCAGCTTGCTAGGGCATCAAAAAATATTACAGCAAACACAGCAGAAGATACTAGACAGTTAGTTGAACAAAATGCAATGAAATATGCATTCGGTTGGTATCATACCATCTTGAACAATCACATTTAAAGCAAAAAAATGTTTCTTCTTCTTTAACTAAAGAAGTATGCCATGCCACTAATAGACTTCTAAATACAATTCCTTAGCAGACGTTTTTAGGACACATTAAAAAAAATTCCAAATGCATAATATGTATTCTAATATTCAAATTTATTAAAGAACAAGTACCAATTCAGTATTAAGATTGTAGAATACTCAACATAAATCCCAATTTCAGCATTTGAAGTTGGTAGGTGCTTTACTGCAAAGCTCCGAGCATGACTCACATTATCGTTTTTATTGCAATTATAGAAGAGTTTTCGATAAAGTTACTTAACTAAAAAACGGTTGTGTAAATTAGATTGAATGAGCCTGCTGAAAAAGTATTGGCAAGTAAGATTCCTACCTATCCTCTATGTAGTTATAAAATTGAGGTGAGTCACGTAGTCATTATTGGTAAGGCGAATTAGCAGTGGCAAATGGAAAAATTCTTGCAAAATCTTACAAATGATTGCAACTAGTTAACACACAATTTGCAATTTCGCCTACTGCACTAAAAAAACGCAATATTAGATATTATGATCCGACTCTCTACTACACGTTGCTGTATAGTTTAAATATCATGAAGGCAAAATAGTTGCTGTAAACATATCTCTAAGCATTGCTTAGACGATGCTCTTCTAGTAACATGTCTCAGAGCTTCACTATTTCACTATTCTTTGACGAAGAGTTAATTATTTGGAAGGTTGAAAAATTAGATAAAATCAAAAAAAAGTAGAGGCGGCTCTGTCCCCTAACTTTTCTGGTTGTCGTAGTAGGGTGAACAAAATTTTAAATATAAAGTTTTTCGAAAACAAAAGTAGATGGAAGCAGGATATGAATGGGCAGCCTGCTCCACAGCACCATGAGTCAGCGCCTCTTGTATAAGTGTCAACAAAACTGTTGTTTCAGCGCCTCACTTTTTTTTTGGATTTGTAGCAAAGCGCCAAGACAGCGACTCATAATATCTTTTGAATACGTGTGGCGCTGAATCCAAGAGATGCTAAGATAATACTAAAGAAAAAGATACTTAAGCTTCTGATTGTTTTTGCATAATAATATGATACATGTTACATTTTGGTCATTTGGCATTATTTTTATTTGCAACTTATTTTTTCAACGCTTTTGCGTCGAATATGACTACAACGGACTAAATTACGGAGAGGAATCGGAATATTGTTCTCAATCCAAAACCATTTCATACAATATTTAGCGACAGTCGTAATAAGTAGAAATAAACGTCATAAACATATTAATTAAGAACTATCTTATTATTCAAAGCAGTACGTTAGAATTTTTTTTGCATGTAATGAGCATATAAATATTTGTCTTTTACAACTAAAAAGAACGATCATTCTTATGAAGTCTTCGTTGGGGTGCTATATACGTATTAAATTTTTTTTGTCATACTAAAAGCCTTGTTGTTTTGGAATGCTTGTTCTTAAGTGACTTGTAACTGCCGTTTTGTAAGTTATACAGTTAAGAATTAATTGATTTGAGAAGAAAGTTTACTTGATCTTGGCAATTCTGCATTGCATTAAACTTAGGCTAAGTTTGTATAGAAAAAACCACTGAAATATTTTGTGTTCAGAGCTAGAAGGTAGTATTTTCAATTTACAGTAATTCTGGTTGAATATTTGTTTGGCGGAGTACTCAAACATACATTATGGAAATCTTTAACGGAACCCAAATGTACATGTTTGAGTTGTTTTTCAGTCGTTTGAGTTCATTGGTGAGTTCCCCTTGTATTTGTCATTTTAGTATTAAAATTAAAGTATGCACTTTTGAAATTGTTTACCGCGTCAATATTCATCTTTAACTATTGTTAAACCTCGTACCCAGAAAGTGATTTATTTTTAAGGAAGATTTCCAAAATTACTTGAAAAGCACATGACGGTGAACCTTCTATTTCCGTAGTATCAACGTCTAAACTGCTTTGCTATTACTCAATATGGAACTAAGATAACGAAATGAAGCGGTAAGTTGAACCTGATGAGTTGATAACTTCACACATCCTGATTTGTAAAAAACTAAAAATTTTGAAATTATCAAATAGAAATTCATCGGAAAGGTAAATTTTTGGATTGGCTTAATTAACAATTGATAAAATAATCGTTTGCATACCAGGAAATTGTAAAGCCAACCATTCTGTCCATCAAGGCATTGCAGCAGTAAATTTTTCAATTTAAATTTTCCGAGTTAACAATACACTCCTCACAAGAACAAGAGGTTTTAATGATATAAAATTAGGGAGAAGCGATTTATCAGAAAAAATGCAGATGACATTTTTACATATTAACATCAAATACAATTCAAATCTGAGTCCGCCTTGTGTCTGCGACACCATCCGTGCTTTTGTCTAGCTGGTACACTACCTTGGTGGTCTCCGAACCAATGAATACAACAATGGAAATAGTTTGGTAGACACTGCTCGATAACTGCAAAAATACATCAATTATTTAGCTAATTCAAATTATTTAATGTATTGACTTCAGTAATCAGTCTTTTAGACTGGAAATCCTTACAGCCTCGTTTGCACGGAGGTCGGTCTTCCAAAAAGTTGCAATTGTATCTTGTATTGAAGAGCCGTCTGAAGGGAGGGGAAATTTGTATACTACTTGTCCATCGCGCAGGTTATGATCTACCAACAATTTGCTGTTTGAGGAGGACCGAAAGCTTTTTGTTTTTTCCAGTGACCTGGAAAGGAGGCGGAGGGAATTCGAAGAAGATGTGAGGGATGTTTTGCCTTTAGTGCTGCTGCAGCTTTCCGCTACGTCTGCGTCGGTAGTTGCAAATTCTTGCAGGGGCTTAACCAGTATTGCAGACGAGCGCAGCAGTTTTCCCGACTTTGAAAACAGGCCGCGGTCGTTGTACTCCAGCATCGTGGCTTTAGCCCATTTATCATTCTATTCAACAATTAATCATGAAGCAATTACAATGATTTTAAAGTTTACCACTAATATTATATGTTTTATTATACATAATTAATTTTTGAATGGATTAATAAGTATAGTAATAAAGTTTTTTTTTAAACCTACGTATTCTAAGTACTTTCAACTTATGGCCTAGTTTGCTTCGTTAAAAAAAGTTGTAGGGGTAGCTAACTTTTCATTGTTACAACTTCAATTAACTACTTGTGTTGACATATATTTTTCAGCATTATACCGGAAAATTATTGCAAAAATTAGTTATTACCTGGTTTGATAACGATAGTTTGGGAAGTGATTGGGCAAACCGGTTTTTGTTAATTAACTTCAGCAATGTAGTACCGAGTGTTTCAAAAATTGCAACACCGTAAATGTACCCATCTGTAATGGCATACCCAAATGCTGCGGATCCAATGATTTCTGGACGGAGGTCAGCTTCCTATATATTAGCAAACAAATTAAAAATGCTCCGACATGGTTCAAAGATTAAAGCAACCTATTATAATGACCTTTTAATATATTTCAAATCAAACGTTAAATACATTTGTAAGCTTAAACTTTGTGCTTTGACCTAATCGTATTGAAAACATACAGTTATATAAATAGTGAAAATAACATTATCAAGAGTGAAATATACAGTATTTTTCATTTCAAGCAATACACTCCAAAAACAAAAGTTTAACCTCCGTAAAACCATAGAGGGAAATTACGGAGAAAAACGTGATTAAAAAAAATGTATCATAATTTTCAACGAAAAAAACCAAAATAGACTAACAAACTCTCCGTTGTTTAAATTTTTTTTTGTCTTTTTGAGGTGTTTTGTTTGAAGTGGAAGACACTGTTTATATTACAAGTGTATTGTAAAGGTATTACCTTTCGTGCTGCTTCACTACGTAGCTTTGACATCAATATATGCATAGCTCGTGTGTCATATACTTTCATGTCTAGTGCAGTAGATAATATTACTAAACCGTTCCTGTGTTCTATCCCCAAGCGTAGTTGCAATGGCATTTCACTCGCAATTTTATTTGCAAGTTGTTTCAACTAAACAAAAATAGTTATTGTAAACAACTAAACAAAAATGAAGATAGTGTTTAACTGAATTTTATCGTAGTCACGGATAGTATACAATATACATAATACAACACAATAAAAACTATAATTACACTCCAGTCTCCTTCGGTAATTCTCCTGCCAAGCAACCAATTTGCCCCAAATTCAAATTTTAGCGGGTTTTCTTCGGTAAGAAACACTTTGTAAAACGCGTCTTGTATGAAGTGGAAAATATAGACTCCATTCTCATGCTCCCATTTGACGCGAACATTCAGCAATTCTTTGTTAAGCTGAAAGGTAATTCAAAATCTTGAATGTTTTAATACGTGAAATTTTAGAGTAGTTTAGATAATATGAGTTTTTATGAATAAGACGAAAACTAAAAGTTGCATTGTTTAAGATGTATTTTTTTAATCTAGAAATTCGAAAAGTTGAGTGAAAAGAAAGTTACATTTTTAGTGAGCAGAAAGGCTTCCACTCCAAATTTTCTCGCCAATTTCCAATTGGACGCGTCAACGGGAATTTTCTCAGCGACTTCATTTTGTGCATTTGGGACAATAAAACGTTGCTGCCCGTTGTCGGCATTATTTTCCACATTTTTTGCGTCAGGCGATGAGTTTTGATTTAGGTCGATCATATTGCTTTCCTAAAAAAAGTATGGTTAAATTATGTTTTATTCTTAACCAATATCACAACCAATATTCCAACCTGGTATTGTTGTATTTAGCATTCATAGCTGGCAAAAAAAATTCACTCCAATTAAGTGCATACTGTGTGCGTTACTATGGATATGTTACATTATAGTGATAATTTATTTCGAACCACATTTTGCGTAAACATCGAACCAAATTATTTGATCATTCGATATGTGTCAAATTACTCTCCAGTTTCTATTGCACAGGAAGTAGCCTTAAAAACTTAACTTTCAAATCAAGAAATGTCAACACTTATTACCACACTTTTTTTTTACATTGCTACAAAATTTTGTAGCGCCATTTTGCATTTGTAGTGTTACTATCGACTACAAAACTAAACTGTGTTGAAGTTTACCGCTTTATGAGACTTTGGGGCTGTAATTTAAGTTTAATTCACTTTGTAGAAATTTTTCCCATAATAAAGCAAATATAAAAATTAGTTGGAAAGAATTTCATTAAATTTTTTTGAAATTAAAAAAATATACACAAATTGAGGCTTGGTATTTGTAATTGTTTCCGGTCCTAGGAAGGGGTTCTTTGGCTAGTAATTATATAAAAATCTAATCATGCCAACTTTGCACGGAAAAACTTCTTGCTTAAAATCCTCTTTTCTGCTAGTCTAAAATTTTTGTATTTCGATTTCACACTGCAGATTGTGTCGCTATTTTAATGCCTTTACCATGATTCTTTGAAACGAACGAAAGTAATAAGCCTGTGGTTTTAATGCAGGTACAACAATTTGCAAAATTTTAGTATGTAGCAAAAAGCCTTTGAATTGCAAACTCACATCAACGCTCCAACTGAACTCGAGATTGCAACCGTTGTCAGAATGCGATGCATACTC
The DNA here is from genome assembly GCA_021029175.1 of Bilobella aurantiaca. Lineage (NCBI taxonomy): Eukaryota > Metazoa > Arthropoda > Collembola > Poduromorpha > Neanuridae > Bilobella > Bilobella aurantiaca. Next base: position 6,794 of record VYYI01004209.1, read on the forward strand.
AGCGAAATCAAAACTCCGCCGAACGACAAGTAATACCTTCTGCATGTATCCATCATTGGTTTCAAACGTACTCAATCTAAAACCCATTTCAGCGATTTCTTTTCTTTGATTCTATTTCGAAACAAAAAAGAATATTCAACATTATTACTAACATACTAACAATTTTCAAAAATCAAATACCATCGGTTTAATTTCGTGGAACGACAAATTTTGCAATGAAGCAAATGAATTTTCCGGGATATCATGCAGATTAAATCTGATATAGCTGTACTTGGTCCAATCAATTGGTTGCTCAGCAACGGGATTCTCTATCATGTCCGCAATACCGTTCATCTTAAATAAAAAGACTTCTATAATAATACGTCTATATCAATACTTATATCAATATTAAGAACTATATCAAACACTTTTATATATTTTTTTTAATTACTGTTTTTCTACTACTACTATTTAAAACAAAATTGTAACACATATGCAAATTTGCAACTTGTTTTGGTTATGGTTTACGTCGAAGGTCGAGCAAACGGCTGATTGCCTGTAGTAAACGGCAGTTCGTCGTGGGTGAGTCGTGGCGAGGCACATACTACCCTATTTTTGACAATTCTTACCAATTTCTCACTTGGCGTATTGGTGAACTACCTAAGAACTGGATCAAGTTGGCGGTATGGTCTAGTGGTGTAGGGTGTCTGTCACTCTCCACTAGCCAGCGTGAGAACGGGGGTTCATATCCCCCAATCAGCCACAAGAAAAGTCTTTGCTGTTGGTTTTCCCCTAAAAGGAATTGCCATGCCTCTGACCTTGAGTATGCCTGTATCCCCGTGATTAAGCATACTCACACAAAGGATAGGGGAATTTCCCGATAGCTTTCCCAAAAACTTTGTCAGAATTGAGAAGACTGCGCTCAGTTGTATTAGTTGGCAATATCTATGCTAACGAGTCCTTATCCCTACCACATCCATACCCTCTCCTTTCATGTTGACCATCCGCTTTGCGGGAATGTCAAATAACGCTCTTTTACCTTTTTACTAAGAACTGGATTCAACTCGCATTAGTTTTCCTAAACAATTGTTTAGTTGGCGTAAACCAAGAATGTGACAAATGGAACTGTTTCAATTACTTTTAGCCAAGAGTTTTACTTTTAGTGAGTGTTCTTTAATCTAAATTTGTCTGACGATAATGAAATCTTACCTTTTCAGTTTCCCAAATACCTTGATTTTTGGGCAGAGGAAGCTTAAAGTTTTGCAAAGTTGCCCATACTTCCTCGTTACTTTTTATAACCATGACGACACGGCACTCAGAATTTTTGCAACGGTAGCTAAACCCGGCAAATAAATGTCCTTCCACTTCCAGCTAAAATTGATTTGCATAATACAATCTTGCAATAACAGTAATGCACGTGAGATGAAAAAAATAATAGTATCTGTTTACCGCTTCGTCGGTCCAATTTGAAAAAGACCGTAAGCACAATTCTTGTAAAGTCGACTGAAGGATTCCATCAGCATAAAATGTACCGTTTGGAAAATGCTCAAGTTTCATTTGCTCCTTTGCCATAATGTGTAACTATTTGTAGTTAGAATAAGGGATTTGTTGTATCAAAACACGTCAAAGCAAAACCGAACCCCATATCCTTAACAATTAACTAACCTCATTTAGTACGTGAATATTTTGGCCACGTAGTTTTATTTCTTCAAGAAGGTCAGCATAGAAAGGCTCAAACTTAAGTTCATATGAACCATCCCACTGGTTATGTGTCATCGAAATGTTTACAAGATTGGGATTATAGAAAAGCTGTAATAAGTAAATAAGCTGTAATAAAACAATACAGATAAAAAGAAAAAAAAAACAGAGAATGGAATTTACATGCACAAAAACTTTATTGTTAAACTGATACTAACTGAAATTGTCATATCGGTTCCATCCCTTAGGGAGTAACGCAAAATTGCTAATATAATAAATCAAAGAAAAATATTTCATTGAGAATCTTACCAGCTCCCCTTTAGTTACCCAGTCTTCATTCCAATTAATGTTTTTAAAATGAGCATTCATGACATTTTCCAAGCATTTGTCCAGCAAAGCGTAGTTAGGATTGTCCACAATTTGCAAGCTAAGGACGTGTCCAATAAAATTCTTCAGTTCTGTAAAAAGTGTAATTGTTTATTTTACAAGTTTGGCTAATCGCCATTGGCAATAAATTAACGAGTGTTTGAACAAAATTGTAATTGATTCCTTTAAAATTTACTGCCTTTTTTCGAGAATAATCCGGTGACACTGTAACGAGACTTTAGCGGATCCGACTCTGGGGAGGAGCATTGGGTGTAGGAAGCTGGCACCTTTCTGGTATAGTTATGCGTGTTTAATTATTTATAATAAAAACATTTTAAAATATTGATATTAAAATAATTACGTTATTATTTTGGGGTGGGCGATGGAGAGCGGGTGCTAACACAAAAGTATTTACGCTGGGCGCTATCTTCCTGATGCTCGGGTGCTAGCTTCCTGGACCCGAGGAACATTAACATTTTAATAACATATGGAGTACTATACATCTCTCCTTTGTTTTCCATGCACTAATTTGCTTGTCAAAAACCTAAGGTTTTTGTAGGTTGTCATAAAACTAACTTTTTTTGTAGAAACGCGACCTGGAAAGACGCTCATGAAGTGTAGAATGAGTAATACGCTCATATGCTATTTCCATTGTCACATGGGCGATGCGTCTAATATTTGGTAGACTACGAACCTGGATATCTGTTGACGAGTAATTTTGACGAAGTTTCTTCTTTTTTGTCTCGAATTAAGTCCAGGACAACGGTCTCATCTAGTGTCGCAGCAGGGTCTCTGAGTTTTGCAATTAAGTCATCCCAAGGTACCGTGCCATCGATGAATATTGCAAGTACATACCAGAGAGAGAGTAAGTCGTCTCTTGGAAGAGGAGCGTTTCCATTGTGCGTGAACGTGCTCATTGTATCAGGCGTGCCACGTTGTTTGTAGTTAGTAACATTAACTCTTTCTAGTGGATTTATTGCGTAGTACTGTGCGTGACCAAAATCAACCACGCGCATTCTGAGCGGGGATGTTGGAGTTGGCAAGTTAAACATAAAATTTTCTAGTTTCAAGTCCCGGTGAACAATTCCAAGACTATGGATCTCTTGAGCAATTTTGAGCTTTGTGAAGATAAAACACACTATTTTAGTATGTACAACTTACTTACAGCAAAAAGGTACACCAAATAAATTATTTTTACTAACTTACAAGTTGCCGAATTAACATGAAACTGGTTTCCGGAGAAAACCTCGAGCCGCATAGCGACATGAGGTCATACACTTCAACATCAATGAAGTCTAAAATAGTCGCGAAGTAAGTGACATTGTTTTGTATTAGTGTTCCGCAGTCAATCAAAACCGGAGCTGCATCTGCAAAATGAAGTATTAAAACTAGTGTTACTCATATTAAAATGCTCAATTGCATGGTATTGACGAGAGTGTTTCCTTTGACGCTACTCAGAAAGAAAAATTACGTCATACGCTGAAATCAATGAAATTAGAAAGCAAACTTTGAAGTCAAACAAACGTGACAATTAAAATCACTCGTTGGCTTTAGAACACTTTTAAGAGACTTGATGTGGGCAGAAATACGCAATAAATATATGTATGACAAATATTTACTATAAATATACATTACATTTTTGTAAATTATATTTATCTAATGCCACATTTCACAGCCGTAGTTGATTCTGCCACATTACTTTAAATTATTACTTTCACAAAATATTTTTAAGGGTACGAGATTTCTATTTGACTATTCGGGACCCCCAAAAGTATACTTTGTTATAACCTCAGCATTACTTTTGCAAACTTTGAAGGAATGAATAATAGCAAGGTTGCCTATATTGTTCTACAGTTTTTTCGCTACTTTCTAAAATATGTTTTACCACGGGTTTTCTTCAGTTTCAACCAAGAGTTTCT
>VYYI01004210.1:0-10755 GCA_021029175.1 Bilobella aurantiaca
ATGGTACAAATGCGTTTCGCACCATCCGCTGGGGAAGTACTCTTCTGTCGGCTACTATCTCAACGTTCGATGTAAGTTAGCACGCACACACTTTCTTCCAGGAAAACAAACTTGTACTTTTAGCACCAGTCATTCCCAGCCCAGCTCGCTAAGGACATAGAATGTTCAAGCGCAAAATGGTCAAAACATACACAAATGGATTTTTTTTTTGTCAAAAACACGAATTGAACATACTCGCATATATCTCTAGAATCAAGTCTTACAATACATTTAAACAAACAATATCCCAAACAGAGGTTAATATTATAGCAGTAATAGTAGCTAAATCAAAACTGATTTTGTTAAAAAATTTCTAATTGAAGCAATTTTGTTGAAGTTTAGAGTCGATGTCTATCAAATTTAAAAGTAGCTTTTTTTGAATCCGCTCTGCGGGAATGTCAAAGTATCTTTTGAAAAAAATATAATTGTACAAGTTGACTAATTTGCATGTTGCCCAAAGAATGTGGTTTTGTAAATACGCAGATATGTTTGATAAGCCGAAACGGTTTGAAGCCGGTTCGGGAAAAGAAGGCGTTTTGGAATGAAATAACAACTCGCAAACTGAAGGCACCCCTGCTGCTTCTCAGATGTTGATTTAATGACTAAATGAGCATCCCTTCCAAGATCTCCATGCTAATTCCGTTTGCTTTCTCAATTTGATACAGCCTGCTGCTTCCTAACTTAAGTAGAGCTTCCTTAACTTGTTTCGGACAAAAAAGCTACTAAAGAAAAAGCAGGAAGCCCGTGAAGCGAAGGAGTGAAGCGAAGCCTCCTTCGATTTCCTCTCCGCTTTCTCTAGACTTTCTATGTAGCATTTGTATGCTCATCCTGTTGCCTTCTGGTCACTTCCTCGGAAACTTATTCATCCAATTTCTAAGCCCTGCTGGGGATTGACGTCCATAATTTTTCATATGCTTTCAGATGAGCCTTCCATCGTCCATCAACCTCCGGGGAGAGTGGAGGCGGGATTCGGGGAGAAAGTTGGTCTCAAGTGCGAGGCCGACGGTCGCCCGTCGCCTGGACTTTGCTGGAGTCGAATTGGCTACGGAGGGTCCCTCACAGCTGTGGGTTCAGGTCAAGAGTTGATTCTAGAAAATATTTTATATCAAGAGGCTGGATCCTATCGCTGCGTCGCTCAGAATCGATTAGGCCTCGAAGAACGAAGAGCCCAGACCCATGATGTCCAAGTCGTCGTGACAGGTGACAAGCACTTTATCTTAAATCTATTTAATAAAATCTCTCAGCTTTCAATTCTCTGAATTTTCAATTTTTGATTCAGTTACAAATCCGTTCCAAAAACCGTAAGCTCTAGAGAACACAAGATTAGACATTCCAGGTTACGATCAAATAGGTTCTAATTTTTTTTAGTTAAAAATTTAGTTAGAAATATTACAAATTGCTAAATGTATATAAAATTACTTTTGAAAAATCATTTAGGGAAGAAGGTTGGAAGCTGTAAGGCTTGGAGGCTTCTTATTTCGCTCATACTAGAAACTTTTTTTTCAATGAAGAAACTATGCAATTCTCAATTAGTTATGCTTTCAATTAAATCTAATGAAGTTCACATTTTGAATGAGAATACAAAGTGTCCAGTACTACTTAAGAGCTGGCCAAGTTGGCTCCAGCAGGTTAACACGTAACTGTACACTTAATTTGTGGTCGATGGACATTTTTGGGTTTCATTCGTTTTGTTGGATCCATTTAGTCTTAACTGTTCCATGGCAGTTGTGGAAATGAGCGAGAAGCCCCTTCTTCGAACGTTTTTGGCACTTTGGAAAGGGATGTCAATTAAATTTAATGGATTTCCCTTTAATCATGTCAACTGGATTTTACGTTTCGGAGTTAAGGTCGTATCTGGAAGTGGAGAAAGTCTCGAAGTGAAAGTCTCCTTTCACTTTTCTTTTCACACATTCACATCATTCCTTGCGTGTCAAGGATCAACTAGGCAAAAGAAAGGGAAGTCTCTCTCAGAGCTTTGAGGGCGAGTAATAAGAGTTTTTAGCAAATAGGATTGAGATTGAGCCCTTTTTATAACCTACAGCCAACCTTAACTATCAAATGAAAAAGATAAGGGAAAGTTTGAAGTGGATTGAAGCAACTTCAAAATCCTTTCCTCCTTTGTCAAAAATTATTTCGAGAACTACACTGCGCCGCCGGAGTTAGTGCTAAGAGGCCATAAAGATTGGAAGACAAAGTGCTCTTCCTAGAGAGTTTTGTAGGGAAAGTAAAAGTAATTCATAGAGAAAAGATGACTACCATTACAAAAGGACGAGATAAACTTTGTATGCAGTTAATTTTCATTAAGTACAAGAGGTGTCCATGAATCTTGCTGCTGATCGTAAAACGTTAAACAACTTTGTTAAGTTAGTTTCTGGCAAATTTTAACAATTAGTTAATAATTAAAAGATAACTGGCGAACTCCCATTAAGTCATGAGCAGGTAATTAATATGATTTAGCTTCGAACCATTGAACGGATGCGACTTGTGTGAGTGAAAAGTGACTTTACAACCTCGCCTCGTATTGCCTTCCTGAATATACCCCATTCTAACGGAATTATAATTCTGTTCAGCGTAGTCATTAGCACTTTGAAAAATGAGGGAGAATTTGTCGTCAACTTCCGAAGTGGCTCGTTTTAAAATTGAGAAATGGAATTCAGAACTTGAACCTAATAACCAAGTGGCGTAAGACTGTCTTCTGTAATTTATGACTTCCAGGTCGTCCCGTTGTCTATCCAACCAATCGTACCATAATGGGCTACACTGGGCAGCCCCTGTCACTTTCGGTAGAGATGTGTGCCAATCCCGCGCCGGACAAGTCATATTGGATCTTTGGAAATACGGCATTGAGGCCTGGAGGAAGACATAGAAATAAATATGCTGCCAAAAAGTTGACATTGACCGTAAGTGAAAGCTGAGGTTGAACTCGGTGTCAGAAATCAATCAATCAATTATTTAGGAACGAAATAGTTAAGAGCTACCCGGCTATCTGAAATCCAGGAGTGAGTAAAGCCGGAACAAAATATAAAAAGTTACGGTACCGCCGTTTGGTCATCTGCTAAATTAAAAATTTTTGAATGTAATTTTTTTCAGCCTCCGATTTTGGTATTGCCATAAATCGGAGGCTGGAATTTGTGGAAATTCAAAAATTTTTAATAGCAATTACAAAGCATGCAAATGAATTTTTTTTTTCGCGTTGTTATTGCACTGCAATATGTATTTTCAATTTCACCAAAAAAAATATCCCACTCCCAGTACATAACATAAATTCGAATCACCCCAAATGCTATTTTAAATATTCAATTTAAAAATTCTGACTCAATGAAGTGTGAAACCGAAATTACATTTTCCCGATTTACGAATGGAATGAAGCAGAAATCTCTGGGACGAATCTCCATTACACACATGAGCAAGCACTTAGCATCTCAACTGTTGATAAGTGTAAGTACAAGTTCGATGCCGTAAGATGCCTTGTCGTCTTCTGACTCTAGGATGTGTGTATATGAACCCATTTTTCATAATGCCTTATTTTTAAAAATGTATTAAGAGTAGCTAGGCTAGAAAGGGTTAGAAGCATTTCCGTTGTGAAATGCCGTCGGAGAAACTATTAAGGCAGAAGCAAATAATGCTGGAATATGATTTATGGCTACAAAGGAAACCTGAAAAGTGAAATAGGGCCCTTTCAGCGACTCTTCACGTCTACCACTTAAACTTTTCTAGAAAAAGGAGATGAAAGCAGAGCGCAGGCTGCGTGCCTTCAATTTCCAACGACAGTGTAATATGCTATGACTCGGAATGCTGGGATGGACCGTTAGGATCTTATTACGCAAATTTAATAAAAAATTCAAATTGTTGTCGTTCTATTAGGCTAGCACGAGGAGAAAGTAATTTCTAGGCCAATTTTTAGAAGGGAAAGAAAGCTTACACACTTGATGGTGGTTATATGGTATTCAATTTCCCATTCACCCATAGAAATTTTAGATGCTAAAATATGCCATTCAAAGATTTTAGCGTAAATGACTTGTGCCAACAACAAAGCTGGGAAACGTTGCAGATGTGTTGGGAAAAGCCTCACAAAGAAGGGGTTCGTAGATTTTTTTTGAAGTTTTTATAACGATCCACTCTGCTTTTTAACTTGTTTTCGTTTCCTTTTTTCTTTTTAAATTCGAAACCGCAGGCTTAAATTGCGTGAGAAATTAACCGACTGCCAATTACCATTAGTTTTCTCATTTTTATTACTGGGATTTAAGACCGAAACCAAATGCTTTGGACTTCTCGTAGCCCCAATTCGAGCGCCTAAATGGTTAACCAAAACAATAAAAACATAAATAACCTTCATTAGCGGTGACTATAAGTTAGCAAAATTGCACTTCAAAAATTTTAAAGTAATTGTTTAGGTTAGCAATATGGGGCTGTGTCCTTAATAATTTGAAGGTTTTCATGAAAACACAAATTTTAGTCAATCAGACATTGCAATGTTGGTATGTATTAGAAATATTAAGTGAAAGTAAAGGGCTTAAAGATGTAATCATATAATTCAACTACTGGCTAAAAGTCGTTTTAAGGAGATGCTGGACAACCTCCTGCGAAGTTTCGAGGATTAGAAGAATTTCAAAAATACTTTCTACTGTAAAACTTCCTCATTTCAAACTTTGGGTTAGCAGTTGCAATTAGTCGAGTTCCTTTGGCAAAGTATCCTCCAGCTAAAGTCATTGAGCAATTTTGTAAACTTCTTCTATGTATTACATTTTAGGTGTTGAGGTCTTCGTAGTTATAAAATTGAAAAATAATACAAAATAGCACTCGCCTTTCCGTGTAAAGTATAATGGAGTTTGTACATTTACAAAAGTGGTATTGAAGATAATTTGGATCAATTTGAAAGGCGGAGAAAGGTTTGCCTAGAGCCTTTGGGTTGGAAACCCGGTCAGAAAGCCGGGATTTTGGGTTAGTACTTTCACTTTACATTCTACTAGCATAAGACACCTAAAGTTTCTGTTCTGGATGTTTAGGCAAGATAAAAGCCTTTTCGATTACCACTGCGCACATTTATATTCTCCTGGGGCGCAAAAGGGAAAAGAAAGATGATTTTATGCCGGAGCTTATTTTATTCCGTACGGAAAGGCCCAAGTGGGATTGTTCAAGTGAAACCTATTCCCACTCCAGCATTTCCTATTCCACTAATTTCAAATCATATCGAACCATCTCCTCTCCATACATATTAAATACAATTCCCCTTAAACACAAATACTTCAAATATGAAACCGAAAAGCGGATTCCATTCTTTGTTAAGGGTAGTACACAGAGAACAAATATCCCCTACGAAAGAGCAACTTTTGTTTCGAGAACGTTTTGAAGATTAGAAACCTAAAAGGAGAATCTAATTAGGCCAAGAGTCTTTAGGAGCTCACTAGAAGCGCTTTTCCAGCTTCGTATTTGCGCCACTGAAAAGAAGACTTATAAGTACTTGACTTACTTTCCCTTGAATTTGAGCCACCATGGGGACCCACCAGACATGTCCAACGGCTTCCCTTTCAAACGAAAGTTTCTGTCAGTATTGTTCAAATTTTGAGACAATCCCTATCCGAGAACATTAATTTGCAATTTTGAGATTATTCAAAAAGTGGGAAGGGTAGATTCGTGCGTGAAAGCAATAATTATAAAAAGTGAAAGTATTTTTAGTCCTTTAGAAGAGAGTTAGGGGAAGACTGGAACTGACTTGTGCACAAATTATAGGGTCCGAGGGAATGATTAAATTTAAATCAATGCTCTAATCCGGCCTCTGACGTTTATAATGACCGGTTAGAGGGGACTTTAGAATTGAATAGTACGTTTTTAGGCTAGGCGCTGTGCAACCCTCCTTGCAAATTCATCCTAATTACTACCTCCTGGTCGGTTAACTCTCCCTAGCATTCTCCATGTGTTAAAATTCAGCCGCTGTGTAGAGTCCGCTGCAAAATAAATCCACTCTTAGCTTTTGGGTCTACCAAAAGTTTTAAAATTTGAAGGGACTAAACCAAATGTTGGTAACCAGAAGGAAGGATTAGGAAGTAGTTTTAGAGTAAATGAAAATACCACATAATCTCGGGGTGGGGAATCACTCAGGAAATTAGTTATGTGACGTAGATGGAGAAGTGAAGGGTAATGGGAGAAAGTTGCGGAGACGACCACAAGGCCACAGTATGCAAATTAGAAAGCGTAGTTTATTGGGAATTGGTGGCTCAAGAGGCCTTTCTCCGTAAATTTTGGTCAATCAATGGAATGACTAATGAACATGAACCCTCGAGAGCCCCTCCAGAACTAATAAGAATTTGGAATGATGAGGAGTAGAAGTGCGGATTTGTGAAGACGAGAAAGTGGAAAGGTGCTTCATTCCTGTCAATCCATCATTGTCATCTACCCTCATTGTGCCTTTTTGGATCTTCCTTCCACGCCAGTATTTTTAAACTTTCCCTCCCTTCTCCTCCACTTCATTGTCTCTGTAATTAATATGTCTGGATTTCACAATTCCAAAGCGTAGTTCAATATTGAAAGGGAGGTCCCTTCTTGTGTTTCCGCGCTTTTATGTGCCTTATTGGCGTTTGAACTTATAAGAGGGATTCTAGAAATAAGTTTCAGAAAATGTTTCTCTACACTGTACTTTTGCTAACCTAAATGAGTTCCAGAAGGATGGAGTTCTAATTAATCTAATTAATGATACTAAAAAGGTAACTGTGGAGTCGTGTAGCTGAAACATCCCGTAGTGCAACTTTTTTCAAAGAAACTGTCTTCCTTCATTAACCTCGGGACGACGACGACAAGGCAAGGGAAGCACGTAGTTTGGAGACGACTAACAATTTAGAACTATAACGCGATTTTGATCTTTCCTTCTTCGGTCCCTTCCCTTGTCAGCCTCGAAAGGAGGGAGCTTTCCCTGTGGAGAAAGTGAAAGCAATAATTCTTAATGCGTTGGTTACAATTAAGGAACCTTTTTGTCAGAAATAAATTACTTTTCCACTGATAAGATTCGAAGGCCGGATAAAGTGTATACTGGGATATCAAACCCCCAAAATACCCAGCCTAAACGCATTTTACATTAATTCCAGAGACTTTTAATTCTTTAGGGTATTTTCCATTCTTTTCTACTTGCCTCAACTGTGCATTTACCATTGATTCCTATTTGGATAAAAAGAAAAATCAATATGAATCCAGAAAACAATGGCACTCGCCGAAAAAAGAAACTTTGTATAAAGCTTCCGCAGCCCTTTCGCGTAATGAAATGATGGTCGCAAGCTTAAGCGTTTCTTTCTCTCCCCGGCATTCCCTAGCTGTCATTCTTGATTCTTTTCAATTGCAACGGCAGATCTTCGCACAACTTCTATTTTATTATACGATAGGCTGATTCGAGGCCGGATGTATACAAAATGGTCCTAATTTTGCTGAGGCTGGATTAAAGTTAACGAGAGCGATGTTTCAAAGGGTTTTTCTTACTTTGGGAGTAGAACTGGCTCAAACCCCAGAATCGCCTTGACAGAGATTAACAATGAGGAATGACATAGGAGGACATTTTTCGTATTTCGAGAAACGACAAGTAATTTCTTCTGCATGCTTGCCTCAGCTTCATCCAATCTGAACCATTTCATTAAAATTGACGAAAGAATGCGGAAATAGTATTGCAAACGTCTCGACAAGACACAATAGACGCTGTTACATGATCCCGGAAACACGCTTGTAAGAAAATCCTTTTAGAGGAACTATCTTTTTTTAGAAGAGAAACCCTAAGAAAGGTAGTATAAATTTTTCAAAAATACAAAAATATTAAGTTTCATTTTATAGAATTACGCTTCAGTAAAAAATTTCGAAGTGCTCACCGGTTTGTGCTGATACTACATTACACAAACAATTTGTTTAACTTGTGAACAAAGACAATTTTAGAAATTTCCTACGAGGAATAATTTGAAACTTAAACTGTCACAGGCTAGGCTTTGTGTTGTTTTATTTTCTTTTTGAAAAATATTAAATGGATAATTTCCTCGATAGCTTATTTTAACTTGTTAAAAGGCTAATATTCTTTTAGCAGAATCGAAATGAATCCCTCGCAGAAATTTTTAAAACCCGTTCTTTTTAATATAAAAAAATATAATCAGTCAGTTAGGTACATCGTAAAAGTTTATCAATAGGTAAGTAATTGAAGTCAAATGTTAGGTTTTTTTTAAATACCTTGATTTTTGTTTTGAAATTTTATTAACATGAATTTATTGCTGTGATTTTTCAAGACGTTTGATACTCCTGGCATCAGCTCTCCAAGCGGAGTTGAAAAAGAAATCAATTTTTTTTTACAACTTTGGCTTATTTTTAAATCTAAATAATAAAATTTTAAGGTTCAATATAAAAAAAAACGGAGAAAATGGAGTGAATAAAAATTCTGAGAGTCTTCTTACTCGAACCCCTAACACCAGCTTTTGTTTAGTGTTAATTTGATTCACACCATTCTTAATTTTGCTCAAAATTAACTTATGATATCGTGTCATGTGCTGTAAAGAGAAATTATAATGACTTTGGCATCATTCCTTCCTCTGAGTAAAGTCGGAATATTTCTTATTGTTTAATTTATTAAGCGACTCTAAGGCTCCTTTGTGTCTTCACTTCAACTCATTAATCAATTCGTTGAACGCTTGACTGCGACGCTGACTTACGAGGGAAGCGACGGGTTAAGACCCATTGGACTTCTTCCCCTTGAGTAAACACCGGACATGAAGCTACTCACAAGAAAACTTAAGAAGAACAGTCGCTGCATCATGGCATCTCAAATAAATTCAGCTCGAAGAACACTCCAGGGATTAAAACCCTCAAAATAATATAAACACAGTAGAATAAATTTATTTTCAATTAAGTGTTATGAAGTATTCTTACTTATTATTTGACATTTTCAATAGCAGTGCTTCGTAGATTATGGTCCACTAACGAATTTTTTTAAAGCGTTGGAAGTTGACATTTAAGGTCTAGAGATAGAGAATCAAACGGTCCTTATGCATTGCTCCGTCCAAGGATGGGCTTGTTTGGCCTGAGAATCTAACATTTTAAAGCGTTGGAAGTTGACATTTAAGGTCTAGAGATAGAGAATCAAACGGTCCTTATGCATTGCTCCGTCCAAGGATGGGCTTGTTTGGCCTGAGAACCTAACCACCAATTTCTGGTTCACGTTTCATTGAATTTGAAGTTTCAATTTTTCTAATTGTAGTGACAATTATTTTTCTCAATTTAATTTTCAGCCTCCCGGGTGAACTTCTTTTAAAATTATAACTACCGTTCTGATTTATTAAAACCACTCTTTACTAATATAAATATGTTGTCTCTCTCTCTACTGTCGAACATTTATCCTAGATATGGGAGTTTCTCCAACTCCTTAGAATTATTGCCTTGTTCGTAGCATTTGTAATAAGAATGTTTCTTATTTAGTTTTTTTTTTACTTTTAAGATTATAACTACCGTTCTGATTTATTAAAACCACTCTTTACTAATATAAATATGTTGTCTCTCTCTCTACTGTCGAACATTTATCCTAAGATATAGGAGTTTCTCCAACTCCTTAGAATTATTGCCTTGTTCGTCGCATTTGTAAAAAGAATGTTTCTTATTTAGTTTTTTTGGATGCACTTCCAGAGTCCGGATTCGCCCAACTGCTACTTGGCCGTTCTAAGTATCCAGAACTTATCTTCTGAAGATGGCGGAGAGTACATGTTCGTAGCGAGAAATAGCAAAGGCATTCACGAGGGCACGATACTGCTCAACATCACGCAAGCCAGTTATTCCGTTTCCAGCATTTCTACTGCCACTTCATCCTCCTCAAGAGCTTACAGTCGTCATCTGTCCTGGGCCCTTCCCATCACGGCCCATTGCCTCACGCTCATTCTCCTCCTCATCACCCCAGCAGAACTGCATGGACAGGGATCAAATTCAGACTTATGACTTTCTCTGACTTTCACTTACCCTCAATGATAGCGCATTTTACGGTTGGAGAGAGGCAGGGGAGAGGACTCATCCCAACAACAATGCAGTCGACCTAGAGACTTGGCTCGGAGGTTGCCACCAAAGGGAAACACACCTCAATTGATTTTTGTTAAGCTAATAAATGAAAAAATTACTTCTATCAGAAAATTGAAGGGAGTAGCACGATGTCCAGTCTACGAAACTAAAGGCTATTCTCATTCCAAAGGGACTTCCTGATAATTTACGGTGTACTTTAAACTCTGTAACTCACGAAAAGCGTAAAATAAATGTGCATGAATCGTTAGAATTGTATTCAAAAATACCCTTGGCCAATGTTGTCAACCATGGTAAATTAAATAAAATATTGGTTTTTTAAATAATTTTGAACCCTTTTTTGAACGACTATAACGTCAGGTCAGGGCGCAGAGTCTGGAACAAGTTGACATAGAAAAGTTTCATGGCAACTTTCCTTTAATTTGGCGACATTACAATCTTTTCCACGGTGAAATGATGACAATGTTATCTTATGAAAAAAAAAATTGATTTAGTAAGTGTCCTAAGGATTCGACCAGGGATGACGTACAAGTGACCACAATACCTCGATCAAAAGATGACACTTTGGCCCAGACGGTTTAGAAGTCATTTCTCACTAACAAGGGGACCTCGCGTCGTGATCGCGTCCTATTGGCTCGAAATCAAAATCATAGATTCATCTAGTTCTAAAACTAACCCCTTACCTCCCTTTTCACTCCA
>VYYI01004211.1:0-10750 GCA_021029175.1 Bilobella aurantiaca
TCCATTCACGTACATAACACGCCCATGCACATGCAAATACCCATACGGACATTATGCATGATTCAAGGGGAACTTTGGGCTGATTATTATTATTGCTCTCAATGAAGAGCCTCTGATTATTCCCACGGCGGTTCACATCACTCCGTCCATGACTATTGTTATTATTATTCTTATGATTCTTCCTCTGATCCATAATGGATTCTTAGCACATGGAACACTGTGCACAGGTTCAGAGTAGGGCAGGTAAAATACTGTCTTGTTGATCTCGAATCAACTTCAAGCACGGAACGTCAAGTGTAAGTTGAAGGCTCTCTGCCGGCTCTTTTGAGCAAGGCCAGTAAATACGCGAGGTGGCTGTCGTCGTTGTGCTGGTGGTTGTGGGAGAACAGAGCTATTTTCGTCGCAGGTGTGAAAATTGTCACGTAACCAATTTAGCAGGGGGTAATAATAGTAATAGTAGTCGCAGCAGCAGCAGCAGCAGCAGTCGCAATTACCGAGTCACATAACGTGCTCAAAAATGTGAGGCCCGCAACAAGTTCAACACTGTGTAGTTCCACAGCACCGTGTCGGCTGGGAGCGAATCAATAACGGCCTGGATCATGGGAGGATCGGGGCTCATTCAAATTCAGAATTTTTCCACCTTCACACAGTTTGAAACACTTTGTTGAAGTAAAATGCTGATCAATGCTAATCCACTGCTCAGTTTGCAATTGTAATCAACTTTTCCCCTCACTCACAGTCAGTCCGTCCTCCGTCCTTTGGTAATGAGATGCAAGCTCAATGTGTATGTTTCCAGGCACCACACACTACCAGCATCCCCACTCAACTTATGTGACCACGACGGATTGAATTATTCGGAAATACCAATAATGGCAAGTATATATAATCACTCGCGTATAATTGCACACTCCTCCGACTCTTGTACGTTTCCACACTTGCACACACGGTAGGCTACGGTGAGGTCGAGTTAAATGTGAGGCTCTCGTATGATTTGGAACCTCGTTAACGTCCTGTGTCTTCAATGCGAATGACCCGAAACATGCCGACCGGCATGGATTTTTATACCGTGAGTGAGTCGTGGTGCGACTGGTCGTATAAGTGAGTAATGTGGGCTGTGGGCTCGTACGTGTGTGCCTCTTCACTAGTCACTAGTAGTAGTAGTAGTAGTAGTAGTAGTAGTGTTATTATAATGCGCGGCCCAGCACGTTTTGTTTACACTCCGTCCGGGGGATACCGTCACTTATATTGCTCCTCACAGAGAGTGAGTACGTCCGCGGACGGCGGCGAGTGCAGCAGCAGCAGCAGCAGCAACAGCAGCAGCAGTATTACTGTGACTGTGCTCTGTTCTGTTTGAACGACGTAATAGTTGCAATAGCAAGTACACAGACTACGTACGTACTAGTACTCCCGTTTCACTCGAAATCCCAAATGGTTCGCAGCACGGATTGGGCCACGGAGTTTTTTAATCGCTCAAATCCAACCTCATCATCGCCTTTCCCTCCGTCCGTCTGTAGCGTACAGTACAGTAGTAGTAGTAGTCCACCAGACCAGACCAGACCGCAGAAGAAGACGAGAGATTGTGCATATTTGTGGGAGCGAGAGCCCTGGGTCTATATGCACGTGTGTGCGTTTGTGCAATTCACTCATGTAAGTATGTATGTGTGTGTGTGTGTCGTGTGTGTACACAGCTATATATGCGCACCCTCAAGTCAGTCACTATACTAATCCTATAATCATCATCATCATCATCATCATCACCATCATCAGCATCCTTTGGCTCCTTCCTCACACAAGAGGCCATATAAACTAGCGAGTTTTCCACACATGAGAGCATCTATATGGGAGTAAAATATAACTGTACAGATGCAGCAACTAAGCCCACTTTGAGCCTTAATGTATGTCAAATAGGAAGCGGCGGAGAGTGTGGCAGTAGTAGTAGTAGCAGTAGTGGTAGTAGGAGAAATAGTGTAGTAGCAGTCCTACCAGGTGCTCATCCATGACAAACACATATATTCCACGCTCCGCCGACACCATATAGTATGCGCCAGAGTCGTATACAGGGATTTATGCAGGCGCACCGTCACCACCACCACCACGAGCATCACATCAACGGTAAGTTGCTGCGGAGCACATCAAGGCCTTTTGCCAACTTCACACACACAAACACACACACACGCGCGCTCCAACAAGGATACATACAGCATGTGCTCATCCCGAGCCTCACCATCATCACAATCATCATCATCATGAGACACATCCATCCAAATCCTCCTCCGTGGATTCTTACAAGTAATATCCCGGGGGCTTCACGGCGCGGCACATTTCCTTGGAAATGTGAACGGGCCGGAGCAGTGGTACTGTCACACATCGTACCAGTACGGGTGACAAAAAGGTCATGGATTTGAAAAGTTGAGCGGACGGCCGAATAAGGACGGTGGCTCATCCGCTCTGTTTCTGTCTGCCTCGGCAATGGTGAAATGCGCCCGTTGTTTCTGCTGGAACTCTCTGTCGGAGTGGGAGAATGCGGAAATACTGGCAAGCCCTCCCGCCGCCGTCTTGGCCACTGGGATCCTGACTGACAGCACATCGCTCTTCCTTATCCCGTACTGTACAGTCCCCATCAAATTTTCAAATTGCTGTCATAAGTGGTGGCAATAACCGCCGCCGTGGGACCACCGCCGTTGAGAGCCACGACGACTGACTGAGCGGGAGGGAGGGGGTACTACTGTATTTCCTCTCTGCATGTAATGTGCCGTAACCGGAGTAGTACACTTTTAAGAGGCTCACGGGAAACTCCTGCGTCAATCATGACCCCATTGGGAGAGCCGTGATGGGTGATGAGCAGGATTTGTGAGTCACTACTTAGCACCGTGGCGACGACAGTCGTTGAGATCGTTAGGGCGGACTCTTGTTAGTGGGAATCATCATATGTAGTCATCATCATCATCATCATCATCATCATCATCCAGCAGGAGGCTTCTTCTCACAGCCATTGAGAGATCAGTCATAATTCATGAAAGATGAATGAGATGATTCCTCTCGAAATTGCAAGGAAACAGATGAGGGGATAGGCGGCGGCGGCGTGTCATGGAGCAATTGGGAAAATAATCAGCCCAAAGTTCCCCTTGAATCATGCATAATGTCCGTATGGGTATTTGCATGTGCATGGGCGTGTTATGTACGTGAATGGATTTGGATTTGGTGTGTGTGTGCGCGCGTGTTATTGTGTGTGTGTATGTATGTGTGTGTGCGTGTGTGTGTGTGTGCGCGTTTGTGTGGCGTTTGTGTGTGTGTGTGTGTGCGGTGAGGTGCTACAGCACATCTAGACTGTTTAACATCAGTTATGTTTTCGAATTGATTAGGGTGCAAATTATTTCGCCGTGCTAATTAATGGAGATTCCCTGACTCAGTCAGTGCGCAATGAGCTTCGGCAGCAGCAGCAGCAGCAGCAACAGCGGTGACTTGAGCCCCTCCTTTTATAAATGGAGGCAATGCTGAAGGTGAGGAATTGAGAGCGAAGCACCGGCCTGCACATACAATATTATGCCCACTATAGCCCGCAGCACGGAATAGCGGGCAGGCATTAGGAAACATGCTAAAATCTAATTTCACATCTGCACTACTATTACTACTACTACTACGTATTTAAAACAGAGGATGAGGATGAGTGATGATCCATTAGATATCCCATGTTCCCCCCGGTATCATCATCATCATCACATCGCCTCCTCATCATTTCTATGGGAATGAATGAGCATGGTGGAAATAACATGGCTCGCGGCCATGCAGTGGAACTTGACTCCCGTGTGCACTACTGTCATCCTCACGGACACAGACAACAATGTCCGGAATCAACAGGATTTCATATAGGCGCAACTGATAAGCGGGATAGAGAGCTCTTGAGAGTCTCGTCGTCGTCATACAATTACATGCACAACATCGATCCGCATTATAATTACATACAGCCAGCCTGCAGGCAGAGCCCACCTGTATGGTTCTCAAACCAAGCTCATTCCATCACAACACGCTTTCCATCAGTCACAACGTGTCACATTTCCCCGCAGCAACAGCAGCAGCACCCAACATCTCATTTTAGAGTGAATTGGCCACTTTGGGATTTTTGTCCTTTTTTTTTTGGAAAAAATGGGAATCCTCCTGTGTGGACAAAATATGAACGGTGATCCCAACAAATAAACTACCTGCGCAGAAGGAGTGACACAGACACTTCGAAATAGCACAGACCACTTGACGCACGGACTCGTGGATCTGCGTGAGGGAAGTTCGTGGAAGAACGCGGTATGATATGACGGCCGTGAAACTCGGAGACAAACTCGGCCTGTTTGTGCATCTAACAATCACACAATTATTTGCTCATTCCCCCCGTCCCACCACCCCACCAATGACATGATGAGGACGAGTCAAGTTATCAGTGCGACTTTTATTTACCAACAGCCAGCCGGACGATGGGAGGAACAGTTGGCAAGAGGAATTATTGCGCAAGGGACACACAATAGTTCATAATAGTAGCCCCGTCTGATGAGCGTATGTACGGGAATAAAAACCCTGGCCACGGCTAACCCCGCATTGGTTCAGTCACACGCAGACAAATAGACAGGACCGGAGCAGAGCCAGCCATGCACAGAGCATATACAAGGACGGGATTTGGAGTGTGTGTGTGTGTGTGTGTGTGTGTGTGTGTGCGGGAGAATGATGATTAGATTCTCCCGTCAGTGACCCACATAGATTTATAACTGGACCCTCGAGGGAGACACGGTATGGGGAGGGGGATTTGACATTTTCCTAAGGATAAAGACGTTGACTTCGTATTTGGGTCAGTCAGCCAGCATACGGTGTTCATGGCGCGGTGGGCTTTGAGAGTAGGAGATGTAGAGAGAGCGCGGGGAGATGTGATGGCAACCTAATACATCACGTTTGCGAAAAGAGTCCCACGCAGTCGTGGAGAAACTCTCTCAGTCAGAGAATAGGGGGAAAGAATAGTGTATATGTGTTACATGTACACACAAATGGGAGAGAATGCGGCCGATATAATCGAATTTCCAATGGATGTGCGAGCCAACGACCTAAGCTGTCAATCTCCGTGTTCGGTTACCTCACAACAACAAGCTCTGTAAGTAATTGCGGAGCCACTCCATTGACCTGAATATGAGTCTTTCCCTGGGCTCCAATATTTGTTTTCACTCCGACACACGTACACACACACACACACACACACACACACACACACACACATACACACAACGTCAGCGGCCTCACTCACTCAGCTCCTCAGCCCAACAGCTTCGTATTTGTCAAGAGAGGGTGATCAGAGGGATCATGGGAGGACCGGTCGGATTTCCTCCAGCTTCCCACCACACACATGTAGGTACATAGCTATATGTCTCACTGTGTGAGTCAGTGATGGACAGTGGGCAGGAGTGGGAGGTTACTTTTGCGTATTTACAATTCGGTAAAGAGCACTAGGTCGCCCGTGGTGGTGGAACAACAAGCAAAGAGTCAATGTGTGCCGTGTGTTGTACTGTACACCCACTCATATGCAAGGAGGATTAGTATTCCGCAGAATACACACGCACCCCACACTCCCAAACATATTTGGACGGTCCAAATACACTCCGCGGCAAACACTCGTGGATCTCACCTACTACAGATCCACACAGATGCCTCTATAGTGATCGTAGAGATGCACATACTCAAGGAAAAACAGGCAATTTTGTCATACAAAAACTAAAATACGTGGTCAACACACACACACACACACACACACACATAGTAAATACATATGGTGTCCAAGGTAATATTTCCGGACAAAAGTGTATTCAAATACACAGGTAAACCTGCCACACAAATGGCACATGCACATCCACACACAGTTACCGTTTGCATGCACACGTCCACACACACACACACACACACACACACAGCTACCGTTCGCATACACACGTCCACACACACACATTTACCGTTCGCATACACATGTCCGCAAACACACACAGTTACCGTTCGCATGCACACGTCCACACACACACACACACACAGCTACCGTTCGCATACACACGTCCACACTTACACACACACACACACACACACACATTTACCGTTCGCATACACATGTCCGCAAACACACACAGTTACCGTTCGCATGCACACGTCCACACATACACACACACACACACACACACACACACAGGTAATCTGGGCGAACACACTCCCACAGACGCAAAGTGTCATTGGGAGTGGACACAGCGCATTGACAAACAGTAATCCCAGACCCTCACCACCTAAACTCGCACACATCATCCCCTGGAGGAACCCAGGCAAAAGTAAAACCTCTTCTATCCATCCCCTGGCCTCTCACAGGACTTGAGTATTTTTTTTCACTTTCAACTCTCCATTTTCAAAGCTTCCAGCAATGGGAACTCCACAACTCCCCTTGCACGCCAACTCCGGAGAGGAAAACACATATATATATATATATATTTCTCTGGTCACAAACAAGCCTATTGCAACACTACTACTGGCACATCTACTACTACGACCACAAAGTCCCACAACGGAGGGTCTACAACTCATTGGGCCGGAGAAGTGTACAGGAAGTGCGCCGTAGTAGCAACCGGAGGAGTATAGAACAGAATCAGCTCTTTCCATTCGACTACAATAACAACAGCGTCAGGGAAATTACACCACCTGTCACTTCACACAAATTCAATTCAAACAGAGTCTTTGTGCATGTGTGTGTGTGTGTGTGCGCGCGTGTGTGTGTGTGTGTGTTTCTGCGGACCTTCATACAGACACGAGCACACAAGCCTATTCCCAATGGACAGTCTCATACTATCATCTGGAAAGTACGACATATTCTTTGCACTAGTGTCCTCGCTATATACAATATAGTGTCGCAAGCTATACACACTATTATTATACTATATGCTGACTATGTATATCACATTCAGCAACTCCCAGTCGCAGTCAGCATTTCACTAACCTTCTGTATGCCACCATGCCCACGCCGTGGAAATTGGACTCGAAATCCAGTAGTGTATAGAAAACACGTCCAAGGCAACCCGCATGTTTCTTTACAATTGGAAACTCCTCTGCTAGGGTGTCCCTAATTTTCAGATAGGATCCACCACACAGGGCACATGGCACACAGTGTACACTCACGGCCAGCATGAAGGAGAGCCCTCTCAGAATTCCCTTTCATGATTACTTCCAAAGTTTTACCCAAGGTTTAACATCTTAACGCTTACAAATTGAACATGGCGGGGAGATGGAGAGAGAGAGAGAGAGAGAGAATTAAAGATGTCGTAGCCTTCCCAGGTTCCTATATCTCCAACTGTATACTCACACTCATGTGTTCTTGTCCCACTTTTACCCTTCCACACACACGCACACACACACACACACACACACACACACACACACACACACACACACACACACACACACACACACACACAACACACACAGACAAACCCACACGCACACATATTCTCTCTCTTTCATCTTCTGCCTAGGACTTGAACGGAAAGAACGCCGGACGTGCACATCACGGAGGTGATCAATCTTCCCCACCGGCTGTGCTCATACTTTATTATTATTATTATTATTCCCTATGAAATCAGCCCGGCTACAGACATATATTTATATATATATATACACGCACATTTATCACACAATGCCCTCACACCCGGACCATCAGGGCCCAACCCCCCGTTTCCCGCTGTCATAAAAAGTTGGCGGGCATGAAATCATTTTCTTCCACGGTAACTCCCTGTCTCTCTCTCTTCTTTTTCCTCCTCCCCCCGTCCCACCCCCTTCTTTTTTCCCTTTGAGTAAAAAAGAGGCTCTAATTAATTTTAATGCTATTATTCCTCCAATTCCCCTGACGTCATCACCACCTATCGTCAGCCAGTTTCCTCGGAGCCAGTGACTCTAATAACTTGGATGGGAGCTCCGACATTATGTCACTATGACTGACTGAGAGAGACCGAGTTTGTCACTCGTGGAGCACCCAACGAGATCCCTTATTAGGATCTGCAAGGGAATTACTCCGGCTGTCAGGACAATTAACACTGAGACTGTGAGAGTGAGGAATTCCGACGGATTTCTTCGTGGCTCACGTAAGCTCAGGCCCACATTCCCTCGGGACCCGATCATCATCAGTTCCAGGGATGGATGGATGAACCAACCCACAAGCAGGCACACCCTCATATACACAAGTAAACACACACACAAACACACACAAACAGAAACACAGAAACACACGCACACACATACACACACATACACACACATACACACACAAATACAATAAAAAACGCGTACACACATTTACGCCCATAATTCAAGTGGAAGTAGCAGTTCCCACTTCCGCTGACAGCAAGGAAGTGAAGTGATGATGATGATGATGATAGTGAAGAAGATCAAGTCATGTTCAACAGCAGGGTGGGTCCGCATCCCCACCCACAGATGGGTCCTCAGCATAGTTGTCAACGTGACACAGGACCGACATTACGACAGGGCCCCAGCGGAACTTCTAATGGGAGCGAAAATCCTTCTAAAATATTTAAGCAATGTTTTCCACTCCCCCACCATAAATGACAGTGTGGGAAGATCAGGCAGTACATCTCGTCGTTTCATCTTCTTCATCATCATCTTCCTCCTCCTCCTCCTCCCTTTCCCCACACTACGAGTAGAGAACACTTTCCAATCCAACTCTCCAGAATTCTCAGATCAAATTACTGGATCACGGATACTCAAGTGGGAATCAGATGAGGAGGGACAGATATGACGGGACGGAATCAGGCGGGATCCCTTTTGGAAATTCTATATGGGAATTTGTCCCACTTTCACAATTATTTGTCCGCTCCGCCTCCGCCACAATGATCTATCCATTCCGCCGGCGGATGGGAAGATACATACATGTTGCCATAGGCATGGCCAGCTTCCAAATTCCATTGCACACATATCCACTGTGAATGCGGAGACTTTTCCAAGTGCACCACCATACCATCTCATCTCATTAATCTACACACACACACACACAGAGCACTTGCGATAAGGCTGGGCCAGACGAGAATCTATCAACATATGATCAGCCTGGACGTAAACGCCAATCCAATGCATACATATACATATACCCCTTTTTCATCATGCTCACTATTGTCATGACCACTATCATCATGATATGATCACACTTCATAATATTTACAATTTCCCTCTCACAGAGTAAATAGACTTATCCTCGCCGCCGAGCCGATGATGATGATGATGATGATGATGATGATGATGATGGTGATGATGGTGATGATGACTTAAGGTAGGTAAATAGAATAGGAGACGATTTGAAGCCGATATGAGAGATGAGAGCGGGCCCACTCAACTCTCATCACTACACTATTAGCCCGTGTATACAAGTTGATGGGGAGTGATGATGATTTCCACGTATTTTAAAGCTCATTTATTATTTCCCGCTTGGGGAACACACACACACACACACACACACACACACACATAGAGTGTCCAACCAGCATATAGTTGATGAAGGCTCACTACAACTTTCCGTGTCTGCGGCTGGCTGGCTGGCATGGGCCATGGGCCACTGGGCCACTATTTGCTTCTCTTCGCCCACGGGCTCCACAGTACACCCCATTGTGCACTCTATTAGCAGTACACTGTGGATTCCCTATAGGCACTACATAGGCTCCACTACGAGCCAAACAGCTGTGCCATTTACCTGGCTGGCCAATAATGTTTCCACGTTGCCGTGAGAACCCTAACATATATATATATATATATATATATATATAATATATATAGCTAATTCCTACACTTTTTCCCCGAACCGCACAACCGAGCTCACAACCATGTTTATTTTCTTTCCAAATTCCTCGAAAACAGAGCTCTATTATGTGCATAGCCATAGCCAGGCTATGGCCCGCGGGGGAAAGGGATGAGCTTGCACACAGTAGTGAGAACACACACACACACACACACACACACACACACACACACAACTTCCTGGATCACCTTTCAAAATACCCTCCATCCAAATATTGCGGAATCCAGGGCGTGCAAATAGGGGTTGATGTGCTTCAGATGTGGGCAACAACACGGCGTAAATGGGGGATCTATCAAAAGTGTTAACTTACGGGAAAATTGCACAAAGTCCCACATATCCACACACACACACACACACACACACACACACACACACCCCTCATCCACTTTACTCAATGTAAAAATTCACAGGGTAATGATGATGATAACGATGATGACATATCACAGCGTGTTCTTCTTGTTCCTCTTTGATGAAATCATAGATAGTGAATGCGGCGGTCGCTATAGTCGTGCTGGCAACAAAGTGGCCATAATCAGCCCCCTGCCGCGTGCAGCCCTCACAGCCACATTCTTCAATGGGATATGCGCGCGTACATGTTATACTATATACATGTGATGAGTGTACATACTAGCGTCCCGCACACATCTAATGAGAGTGGGGACTCTGTGAGAGCTAATAAATTACACAGGCTCATCTGGCTCGTCAGGGTGTTCAAGTGTGACGTGACGGGATGGGATCCGGGGCTGGAGAGAGTTACGACTCGTACACTGTGCACACTTGTACATTGTGCTGCTACTCCTGGACCCGCATCATCTCACGATCCCCGGCCATTATTTGCAAGTCTAATATAGTCTAACTCTCGTCACTCGAACTGACGAGAGCGGGGGGGGGGGG
>VYYI01004212.1:0-10749 GCA_021029175.1 Bilobella aurantiaca
TTTCGGAAAGGCTACTTACTATGCAAGAAAAGTAGGAGAATTGATTTTCCTCAGTATGATTTTCATTTATTCTCTCTTACATCACCCGGCCCCAGACATGGGCATTTGATTTTGCCTTCCTATCAGCCTACCTACAGCTTTAAAAAATCAGTGCGCCTACTTTATAGGGTGGGATGAAAACTTAGCCTATCCTTTGCCTTCCTATTTTTTCAAAACTTCTGAACCCTTCCTAAAAGGCATTAATTTGCCTACATTTTGACTTTTTCCCACCACAGTCACCAGACGGAATGTGTGAAAAGTAATTTTTTGAGAAAGCGCATTAATGCTATAACATAATTTACGCGAGTTTATGTGTACGCAGATTTAAAAAGATCCCTTCAAAAACTCACATTTCAGCAGCTCAATCACCCGACTAAAAGGGGCAATTATTACTCTAATATTACTAACAAATTAAGTAATCTTAATAAAACTTTTGGAGCGCTGTCCCCGGCATTAATTCAAAGTAACTTTGAAGATCACTTCTAACTTTAGAAATATTCTGCACCATTTTTGAAGTGAAGAGTAAGGTCTTAAATGCGTTGTATCCGAGGTGTAAGTTTATGGACGAATGTGTATGGATTGGAATTCGAAATTGAACGTTTCGACACGTTGTTTAATGAGCAGCCATAACTTTTGGATCAACTTCATCACCTTGTCCAATGAAGAAGAGCGTAGGTAAGGTTTCATTCCAAAAAGGCTATTTTGATACGCGGATGCCTTAGTTTCCACCTGCTCAGACGTTGTTCCCTTCCTTTCAGCCTACACAGAAGTAGTATCCTTCCTGCCAACCTACTCATACATTATGCCTTTCCTTCATCAACCTATATTGAAGGCTCACATGTCATGCCTTCCTACTGCCTACCCTTTTCGCTCGTCATTTTCCTTCGCCTTCCTACTTCCCAGCCTATTTTAAGGCCTACTTTGTAGGAAGGCGCCCATGTCTGCCCGGCCCACAAACAACGACTGTCCCATGTCTTCAGAACCTCAAAATGTTATGCCCAAAGTTACTGCCCATCTCGCCGCACTAATTTTCTATACGTGTGATCGCAGCAGTTGGATCCCCTCCGCCGCAGTAGTGCGTGTTCACTTCCCCAGTCATCATCAGTATCATCATCATCATGAACATGATCAAACTAATCATGTAAAGCCAACCATGTTCAACCGCCGCGCCCTCCACGCATGGATGCGAACATGTTTATTTATTGAAGAAAATATAAAATTATGAGACGGACTTGGCCTGCCTGACGTGAGTTAGTCCATATTAAGTGTCTTGTCACGACTTTTGCTCTTTTTGACTTTGACGTTGGAAAAACTTTTGCAAAATAACCATCCATCACGCATTAACTTTCTCTCTGTGTTACAGGCTCACTCTCTCTCAGGGAAAGCGCCCACCTGTGGGACCCGGATCGGATTTTGCGCCAGCTCAAAGTCGGTCAAGAATACATCGAGCCCAACGAGGAGGCCCAGCCTGCCCGCCCGCCTCACCCACCATGCCGAGGGAAGGAAACAGTAAAATACGGGAGGAAATCGTGGGCGAGATTGGAGGAGCCGAGAGAACTCCTACAACCCCTCTCCGAACTACAGGATGACACTATCTGACGTGAGAGTATAAAGGTCACTATGAATCGATTTCTTTGAGGCTCCAAGACTATTTTGTACGTGTGGAAAGTCGGGGGATGAGTTCATGGGACTGACTCACTCAGTCAGTCACTCGCGGAGAACATTTTGACGGCAGGGACGACACCGGATCTAAGATGACTAAGTTACTATATAAGAGTATAGCACATGTTTTGGGTAGCCCTCAATGGAGAACAATATGAGTGAGTAAGAGAGAATAAATGAAAATCATACTGAGGAAAATCAATTCTCCTACTTTTCTTGCATAGTAAGTAGCCTTTCCGAAATGATTTCGAAAACAACAACATTGAACGAACATGCAGCAGCACAGCAATGAGTAGTACAAGTTAAATCTCGGTTATCATAATTGAGCAGATTTCTTCTCCAGAATTCTACTTATTCTCCCAAAATCTCTCCTCAACTTCCACATAAAATTCCCATGTATACATAAATAAACATAAATGTGCTACTGCAAAAATCGGACTAGACATAAAAGAAATAGCTTGGCAGCAAATATGGGTGCACATTGTGTGAAAAGTATGGCGGCGGCGGTGCGGTGGTGGTGGCGGCGGCGGCGGAGTGGGAAAAACATGGGAAAATTTACTCGACGGGATGATTTCCCGTGCCAGCGCACGGTCTGACGTCGGATCAGCCGTGCATTCCGCGACTCAGTCCTCCCTCCGCCCGGCTGATTTCGAGCCAACTGAGTGGATCCCCTCTCTATCATACTGTATTTATCCTAACATATATAACATATACAATATATTCATATTTATGTCATAATCTCGAAACCAATTAGGATCCCCAAGTGTACACACAAACATCTCTCTCCTTCCAAATCCTTCTGCCTCCTTCCGCCACTCGCGCCAAATTTGGACGCAGCACGCCTCCAAAATTTACCACTTTTGTCCCCTGCGCCCCCATTTACAAACAATATGACGGACCCCGCGCGCTAAATTCCGGCCGAACTTCCGCCGCGCTGAAACACCGCAAGAGTCGTCACAACCAATTTGGGGTTTTTAATGAGGTCACTTTTAGTATTTTAGCCTTGTTAGTCCCGATCATATGTACATCATTTCGGACACTATCTACACCTCACCGAGTTATTATTAGTGAAGGACAAAAGTACAAAAGTAGATACTCATAGGGGATACTTATATACAGAGGGTCTTGTGGGCACAAGACAGGCGGTACATGAGGAGGACTTATACCGTCGCCGAGAATAACTAATGCAGACTGACTGACTAACTGAGCAAAGAGGACCCTTACATACCTCGGGCGTGAGTAGCGTCTTCGTTTCGTACACCAGAAGTTGGCAGAGGAAGAGCAGGGCAAAGGGCTGTGTGTAGGACACCCAATCCAGGCTTGAGTTGAACGAGGCATTCCGCGGGTCCTTGTCGCAGTCCGTCCCTATCAGCTGAACAAAGCCGAGCAATCTGAAAGAAATGGGAGACATTGCGAAAAAAATTAAAAACATTGTGTGAGCATATCCCGTGAACCCTTGAACCTCAATTCCCGACATAAAATAGCAGCACCATCACGGCCCACCTTGCAGTTAGTGAGCCAGGATGAAGGAGCTCCTGCGCCCACTGCAACTGGTACAGGAAAAGGGCGATGACGTGAAGGGCGACAAAGACAGTGAGGAAGGTGAAGATGCGGGCAAAGGCCTTGGTCCGAATGTTCCGGGACAGGGCCCACCACGTCGCCCCGCCCAGGAACACCAGGTAGTAAACCCCATTCGGGATGGATGGCTGGAGTGAGGCGGTGAAGCAGAGGGCGGCAAGGGTCACGTAGGCACCCACAGCATGGAGGATCCTATCCCATGTCCTCGGCCCTGGTGAACTTGTCGTATCTGTGGAGCAGGCGGCGGCGGCGGCGGTTCCCGCCGCCGCCGCGGATATCCCCGGGCTCAGGGGATTCAAGTCCTCGTTGAGAAAGCTGGAAATGGACAAGTATGAGATGACTGTGCCGATGAGAGCTGCTGCATCGGGGCCGAGCCATCGGATAATCTCCGTCCATTCCAGGGCATCCAACTTGACGAGACCGAAGTGCCGCAGGATCTTCTCCGTCAGTGCACCTGGGAAAAATTGAGACGAGCCTTGAGTTTTACCACCTTTCATCCCGACCTCATCACGGAGTGTCTGAGACTGTGACTTGGAATCGCTCCGAACTTACAATTGGTCAAGAAGCTGCCGTAGGGCGGCAAGAGGAGGAGTACAACCTGAAATACACATTGTGCCGCGACGGTGAGGAAGCTTATGACCAGGGCAATCCTCAGGTACCGCCCCGCATGCCCACCTGGAACAGAAATTTTTGTCAGAGGTCAGAGGCGCAGGAACCGGGAGACTTAGAGCTCAGCAACTGGAAGGAACCTTCTTACCCTTGAAGTTCTGTGTGGTCGGGACCGGGACGAGCGGAAGGTATAGTATTAAAATGAGGTACAGAAGCGACAGACCGCTTGGGCGGAATACAACACCTGCAACAGAGAGGAATAAAAAATAGTAGGGAACATATTGAACGCCATCTACGAAATATTCACGACATTTTCCACGACATTTCCAATGCAAATGGCACTTGGTCCTCCTGATTTTGAAAGGACCGGAGAAAATGCACAGTTTGTCCCACAATTTTGTAGGTTCGACAATTATTTTTTGGAACAAAACCCGAGGGAACTGGAGGATATTGCCCAAGTTTCGGCCACCCAGTTCTCTATTCCCCCAACCCCGAACCACCTCCGAAGTAGCGGCTGTTGGTTCATTATGGGAGATCCTCATCAGATCTCATTGAAATCTCCAGCGTGCTCTCTGCCAATTCTGCTGCTGCTACACTACAAGCCAGACTTTTACTATCGTTCACAAGGTTATCAAATACGCTCGCCGTACACAGAAGCCGCCTCACTAACGAGTGTGAGTGTGGCTGGGTGAAGCAGTAGTATGAAACGTGTTTGAGAACAATCACACCAGCCCCAGGACGGATCGTCCGTCGTCCATGATAGCATACAGCGGAATCTCCTTCTAACGGCTCCTGCCCAAAACGATTCCATCCTCCCGTTCAGATCCTCGACCAACTCATCGTTTCATTTCGAGCCTGTAACGGTCAAATTCTCAGGTAATCCGGAGGACCTCTGTATAGAGAGATCCGGCTGCATCATAAAACCCATGGCCGGATCGTCTACCGCACGCATCCACCCACGCACCCACCCCCACCCATCATGCTCACACTCACTTCTTATTTCACCATGATACGTGAAAAGATATAAAATCCCAGTCAAATCGGGTCAAAGCTCCTTCCCTCACAATGAATCATCATCGTCATCGTCGTCATCATCATCATCATCATCCGGAAAAACATTCCCCTGACACGGCCTGGACGGAACGGTAGTGGTGGTGGTGGTAATACTGCCCTGTAAAAGCCAAGCTCTAATTTTATGATGGGAGTGTGGAAGACTACTGTGCACTGTGTGTCTAAATGTAGCTCATCTTCACACGCACACACACACACACACACGTACACACAAACACACACACACACACACACACGCACGCACTCACACACGAGTCCTACTTCCTCGTACCGCATAAGATAACTGTGAAGCCCCAAGGTGGGGCGGACGGGAGCGGCGGCGGGTAAATGAGCATGGAAATTATCAGTGCTACTCACACTCACGCACACAGACACACACACGCTGAAAAGGCAACGTTGTCACGTTCCCGCGGCGCACAACATGTCCATCATATTCAACCTGTATTGCCAGTTAATGTGAGCCTATCCGCAAATTTCTCCTCAGAAAAGAGTCAGTCACCTCAGGATTGAATGAAGAGTGACTTAATTAACATATGAATGACCATTCTGATCCGTTATTGTGTTTATTACACAGTAATATTCCATTACGCACGTAGGAAAACAATACAGTCCGCACTTTTCCATCAGAGGACTCGGTGTTTCCAGCAAACGTCTCGCTACGAGGCAACCAAAGTACCCCGTTTACCCCAGGAACGTCTCGATACGAGGGAAGGAAAGTACCCCGTTTTCCCCACGAACGTCTCGATACGAGGGAAGCAAAGTACCCCATTTTCCCCTGGAACGTCTCCCTCCTCGTCAACCCGCGCGACTACCAGTATTCCATTTTACATTTTCCTGGCGACACAATGACACATCAATTTTTGGAATACATCCGGCGGAGGGGTGTTGCCATCTCAACCGCATTTTACTCCATCAATTGTGAGAGACTGTCGTAATACATAGTGGATCCGCCACCACATCACTACTGGGCAAATAATAGTTCCATGTAGAGTATGTATAGTTGCCAAATGTCTCTGACTTACTGTCATGTCCCCGAGTTCCCCCAATGCAAATACGAGCTCATCCCCTGCCCGCATTGCCCTATAGCCACATGGCCATGTACTACTACATATAGCCAAATAATGAAATGGGATAGGTAGGCAGCAGGGCTCGTCGGTTCCGAGTGAGGGAAATCCGCCGGATTTCCAGGCGCACATACACAATAGGCACATGGTGGGGAGTGCGTACAGAGGGAAGGCGGAGGGGGAGTCTACTGACTCTCTCGCGTGACAAGAGGGAAAGGTTAGCCAATAACTTCCCCTCCCATCTTCCCGCCGTCGCCGCCGCCGGGCCATCATAATAACTGATAAAATATAGTAATAGTGAGGCGGAATATGTGGGGAGGGACTCCACAGTATTTACGTATCATGTGTCATCATCACCAATCCAACCAGTCCCAGTCAGTATCATATCAGTCATATTTTTCCGCCCGGACGGCGGCAGCAGCAGCAGTAGTCCCTGCGGCCGAACCCTATCATTTCCTTCCAGACCTATACGTATATCACTTTCTCATCCCGCAAACCATGACGGAAAGAGCAGTCACCAATGTGTGTGTGTGCTCGCTCGTAAACACAAACCCAACACTCACACATATCCACCGACGCACAAACACACTCCCAGTCAGACTCACATATCCACACACACGCACAAATAAACTCCCAGTCACTCACATATCCACACACACAAACACACACACACCAATAACACAAACACACACACCAATAACACACGCTCAAGCTCCACACGAACGTGCCCACCGCAAGCCTCTCCATTTATGACCGAGATGATAATCATTCCTACCCCTCCTGCTCCGTCCTCATCATGTGTGCAGTGCACTGCTGTGCCCCAGTGTGTGGATAATTACAGGGGAATTATATCCGCCGGCCAGGCCGCCTGGACACACCTTGGCTCTCCCGCTCGACCATCATGACGAGCATTGTGGTTGATGTGTGCTAATATCATAGCAGAGTGTAAATTGTAACATTTCTCCTGTTGTAGCTCCTCCGCAGCCGCCCCAACCATACATGTACAACCATGCACAGGACTATTTTCCATCAACTTTGAACCAAAATGCTTGTCAGGGCCGGAAACGATTTTTCCCTACTCACAGGCCTATACAGTATCAACTGTGAACCGAAATGCTTATCAGGGCCTGGTGCCTTATCCATCTCCCACGTCTAATTTACTTGTCCTTCGTCTGTGCACAAGAAATTTGACAAGGCCTACCAAAGTGCACTCAATCAATCAGCGCCTGGGCCTATTCTGTACTCACAGACAGACAGTGCGTAATAGCTCCACATCCGGCCTGTGTCTTACCAACGTCTTCCCCAACATTCTCACCTCACAACTCTGACAACAGCAACGGATACAGGGAAAGGGACAAAAAGGTTGAGCCAATATACTCTTTTAGACAGTCCGTGAGTCAGCAAGTCAGTCTTTTGAAGTCTCCTAACGGCGGATAAAGTTACCAGGGCTCAATATAGGATACCATTTCCCGGTCCGAGATGAAGCAATGGACGAGCAGCACAGTAGCTCACCACCTTCCTTACAAGTATTGGGGGAAAAAGTCATGATAATCATGTGCCGAGATTGAGCCAGGAGGACTCTCACTCGCGTGCCCTATGCCACTTTGCCTACCCAGTAGCTATTATAATAATACGTCAACGGCTCTCTCTGGCTCCCCACACACACAAACGCACACACACATATGGTAAACACAGCTGCGGGAAACTCTAAATACTCCCATGACCTCCAGAAGATATGAGAGAAGCAGTCCAATCAGAGCCTCATGTGTAAGACCAGGAGGGCCGGAGCCGATGATAGAATTGTACTCATGCTTTGTCGTGGTTCTCAATATGCTGCTGCTGATGATGACGATGATGATTACACAATTCTATAAGCGTGACTATTTGTCAGCTCATCATGATGATGATGCATGAGAAATTCTCGCCGGAATAAGCGCCGTCATCCGATCAAGTGACAATGACAGCTCAAACAATTAGAATATACAGACAGGAAATCTAGAGAAGAGATATTAGATCGGTTCGAAAATACAGGGTGAGGAAGAAGAAGAAAAAGAAGTAGAAGAAGACTCACAGGCTGTTAAGATGAGTGGAAACACGAGGCGGAGAAAGATTGCGGCGAGGAGATTATTTGACGTCGTCATCTCTCAATAAGTCCTCCTTCCAACAAGTGCTCCTCCAACGCGATCCTTCGTCGCAATAGGAATCGTCGTCCACCAACCAACCTGACTCCCACTTCATGTGCCTTTTTGCACCAGGGAAGCTGCTAGCGCTGTGTATACTCAAATATTGACAGTACAGTGGAGTGATCCTCGGACACGGTCCGGCTCCAGCCAATCCCTTTCCTCCGTGTCCAGCGGCCGGCAGCGGACTCGGATAGTAGACGAAAAATATCAACTTCGAGCAGGGAATTAACTTGAGATAGTAAGAATACAAAGAAAAGTCTTCTATTCCACTTGATCCGAGTATCCCAGCCAGAAAATATCCGCATACAAACTTATCTATGAACAGGGCTAGTCGGCATCATAATAATCTCCCGCTTATCTACCTTACAATCTCGCTCATTATGATGCGAGTGATGAACCCGGTGAGATACTGAGCGTCACTGCCTCATCGATAACTAATAATATTTATGTAAGGTATATATTCTCGGACTCTTCCGGCAGATCCACCAGTTTTTCGGAGAGGAAGACAGTGTATTATTATAATTATAATTACTATACATATATATATATTATTGTTATAATTAATTTTATGCAAATAATAACTACAGAATTATTGTGGGAATCTCTCTGCGTATATTCGTGTGATTACGTCAACGATTTATCCCATCAACTTTTTCGAAAATCAGTGGCAAACTGTAAAATCTTTTCGTGTTGGAAGTGTGACAAGAACTGGAAAACACTGGTCATGTATATACGTGTGTATACATGTAAAACTTGTACATAAAACTGTATATATGATGATGACTTGATTGAGGGAATGTGGGATGAAAACAATAGATATTGTACAGGAACTATTAAATAAAGATGTATTAAATGACTAGACAGTTAAGCCAGGGAAAAAGACTGGGAACAATTGGGAGTCCCGGAAATTACCCGTGTGCCTGCTAAATAATTCGCCGAAGCGGCGATGTGAAGAAATTTTATATCTAATCCTGCTGATTGATCATTCAACCTTAACAAATAAGCTCAACAAGGGACTCTGACACATTGTCCCGCATAAAACAGGAGTAGGATTAGGAATGATTACAACTTTTTGTCGGTATTGTTATTATTATTATTATTATTATAACAATTATTGCGCCGGTAAAATTATTGTTACAAAAAACAATTTCATTCGACGTAAAACAAATGCCTCCCACTTTTCCTCAGCCGGATCAAGAATGAGTCAATCCGCTCTCAACTGTTGCAACAACTCGACAGAGGTTGGGACCCTTGAAAGACTTTCACAATGAATTCAGACATGAGAAATGTCAACAGCTGAAAACTATCTTGTCATCTTGAATATGACGATGATGATATTTTGTTGGAAATCATGTAACATGTCCACACGAGGCTCCGCATTTTCGTCCTTCGCAATGATCCCTTGAAAACAAATGTATTTTCCCGCGGATTTTCCCTCCGAAATCATCACCGGCCAGTGCAACGGCCTCACTACATGTTTTTATTTGTTTCACAATCTTTCAAAATCTTGAAAAGGTTGGGGGGAAAACAACTATTTTCCTCAGTTTTTTTTCCTCAACGGCCACTCACACAAGGCACACTGGACAATGTTTTATGATCCTCAGGATGATTTGTTAACGGAAAGTTCTGTGGGGGGAGTCACTTGAAGATTCCAAACAAATAACTATCTGACACAGAGGTAACTGACAGGATCGTCGGAATCTTGCGATCTCTTTAAAACAAATTGCTGTGCACACTGTGGAATTTAGATGATAATACGACGACGATGATGAGAAATTAAATAGAAAACAAAACAAAACAAAAACCACTCAGAACAAGGAGATGAACTGAGGAGGGGTGAAGCCCACGTTATAGAACGGGGAATAGTGCGGAGGGGATCCTCATCTTCCACCGACTCGGAGTTAACTGTTCCGCAATAATTTTGAAAACACGGGGAAAATACCACACGGAACGTCCGGGCTAGATTTCATGCGCTCTCGCAGCTGACTCGTTCGCTTGCTGAGTCAGTCAGTCAGTTCATCAGTTCGTGAGATACAAGTCAGTATTTCGTCGTCACTGGCGTGAATATGTATTGCCATGTGTGTGTACATCTCCGCTGCCGCCTCTCGTCAGACCGACACGGCAAAAGGGGAGAGCCATGTGCGACTCAAGTATATGTGGACCATATTTGTCCTCCTATTATGCTTCCCATCCCATAGTGCGGTATTGGCTATGCATGAGCTCTAATCTAGTGCACTTTACCTTTCGTGGTACTAGGGAGCTATAATACTACTGCTGGCTAACATACAGGCCGTCCCCAACAGGGGCTGAAACGATTTTTGGGTGCTCGCAGGCCTATTGTGCCTCAACTTTCAACCAAAATGACTTTCAGGGCCTGAAACGACTTTTCGGTGCTCGCAGGCCCATTCTGCATCAACTTTGAACCAAAACTTTTCAGGGACTTTTCAGAACCTTTTCAGGGGATGTTCAATTATTGTTACCAATTGAACCTGCCAACTCCTCTCTCACAGTTTGGCTTCCCAGACGAAATCCGACTGTACCCA
>VYYI01004214.1:0-10747 GCA_021029175.1 Bilobella aurantiaca
CTGAATAGGTAAAGAAGACACGAGTGTACTTTGCTGAGGTAATTTTATGAACATCTATTTCCAAGCAAGCCCTGTTGTATTTTGCATCTTTGTGGTTTGTCGAATATTCGGTGGAGATTAAAATACTTGTTAGTTCTGCTAAAGTGGCATTCTTCAATTTGTCAACAAAATTGTTGAGTTCAAATGGTTCATCAGAATTAGAGGTGTAAACGGTCTTCGGAACAAAACTGAAAAAAAAAATGGAAATAGTGAAACGGATATTACATAGCCGCAAAAACTATTTTAGTACGAATTAGCTATCCTTTGGAAGTCACAGTCGGTCTAAAAATAAAATTTCATTGGAAAAAAATAGTTCATCAAATTGTTCCATTTCTGTTTTTAGATAGGGTAGTACGACTATAAAATAAATGTTTTGTGCACAACTATTAGAGCTGGGACAGAAATTATAGAGGAAGAGTTAAAAAACCGTGAAAACGCTAGACTAACGTTTTTGATAGATTTAAACGTACTTAAAAGAAATACTATTCAACTATTTTTATTCATGCAAAAAAAAGCAAACTAAAAACAAAAAAAAAATTTCGGCTTCTGCGCTCCTA
The DNA here is from genome assembly GCA_021029175.1 of Bilobella aurantiaca. Taxonomy (NCBI): domain Eukaryota; kingdom Metazoa; phylum Arthropoda; class Collembola; order Poduromorpha; family Neanuridae; genus Bilobella; species Bilobella aurantiaca. The sequence continues at coordinate 597 of VYYI01004214.1, forward strand.
GGGTTTTACTAGCCTGATACCCTTACATTTAGTTGCACGAAAACTAGAATTTTTAGTTACTTTTCGAGATTTTAATGATACTGTATCCTCTTTATATAAAAGCCAAAGCGTGCGTGACAAAAAAGGGCGATAGAGGTATTGGAGTTTACATAGAGAAATTTTTTATTCCGCTTTGAGCGAATGGACGGGAATACCCATGTGTCAACTCAAAGGCTCTTATCCGTTCAGTAAGGAAGCAAAAGTCGAGAAGAGAACATCTCCAGAGAGAACCCTTCTGTTACTGGTAACACAAAAAAATACCTGCAGTATAATGAACGCTAGAAATGGGCACCGAATTTTAATTTAAATTTAACCGCATAAAAAATACTCTATTCTATTCTAGAACGGGTGGTCAAGCTTTAAATATGATAATATAAATAAGCAAGACTTTGCATAATGTTTAAGTTCCATACATATATTATAAAGCACAGTATATAATATAGTGCATATCGTGTAAGTATTGCGATATTGGTTTTTGGAGGTTTGAAACACTTACTAGGATACGCCACCTCTACCATCAACTACCTCCACGGCACCGTCGTAAGTACCATCATTCAGTGTTATTTTGAAGTTGCATAACTACAAGGAGCAACATAATAAAGTGTTAATTATCAACATAATATGGTAAAAATTTAAAAAACTTACTTTTGGACCATATCTGCTGTACAAAAACGTTAAAGTTGCATTGTCAGCAGTTGGACTCGTTTCATGCAATTCTATGTACACCCACTCGATATTTTCATTCTTGAAAGGGTCATTTGGAAACAATGCCGGAGCCACTTTAGCTTGCAATAAGTTTTTACCCTTTGTCAAATGGTTGTTTGTAGTAAATTTAGTGACCAATTCCTTCAGTGCCGCATTTGATTCTTCAGGTGCAACAAGCTGTTCGCCAACATTTTGAAGCAAAGACATTGTACAACTGTAAAAAAAAACATTGTTAGCGTCCAAGAAATTTTGTTTAAATTGGTTTTTATTATAGTGTAAAATTCCGACTGATTAGCATATTTTATTCGTAATGTAGGGGTATGAAATAATGTTTTTTTATTTGCTTTCTTAATACTATTTTACATTCTAATAGAATATTTTTAAGATCAACACTTTCGAAATGACTATTCAAGCGGTTTCCCAAATAAGCAAGTTAATAATTTTCACCGCAAAGTATTAAAAATGTAGTTTAGAACGTTGTACTGGCGATCCAGTAAATATATAAGCCAGGTTTACATAATAGTAAAACAAATAATTACGTTAATTAAAATTATTACGTTATTAAGTTTTCCTGCATTGTTTTAGTAATAAGAAAAAAAATTACCGCAGGTGACTTTCGGCGTCGCTGATTTCGCCAACCCCAGAATACCACACTTCGTCCAGAATAAATTTGAAAAGCATTTTCTAGAATTTGAATTCACATTAGCAATTAATGCAGTTGGTATATACAGTGTGTCTTGTTTAAAGTCTACACTTCATAAGAGGGGAAGTTCAAGCAACTTTTTTTTTCATTGTTTTTTATAAACATTTTATAAACTAAAAGCAACGCTGAAGAAATTAATTTTGTGTCAACTTTGACATTGTTTTGTCCGTGTATTGGGATAGTAGATCATTGCTGTTACCACTGCTTACAGCTCATTTATAAAAAGTCAGTGTCGTAGAAAGTACTTAAGGTAAGCATTTTTTGTGTATAGTTAACGGTGCACTTATGGTAGGCAGTTCTTCATTAAACTACACTGTTGCATATCATTTTTACTATTAAAAAGACCTTTAAATAATAATTTTAACAATATAAAAATACTACACAAAAATTATACTACTAGGGCGATTTAAGTAATTAGAAATACAACTATATAATGCTTACTTCAACTTTGTAGTAGAAGGTCACGTAGTCTTCTGCAGTGCAGTCTATTCTATCGATGTAAAGTGGAGTCCAATTTAACTTTTCCGTCTTGAATGCATGACTCTTAAAATTATAATTTGCCAGAAATGGTTGCATCGTTTTGAGATGGTTATCTATATCTTCGATATTGAACATCTCCTGATTCTCTAATTTCTCAATGTGGAACAGTTCTAAGCGTTTAAGAATTTTAGACTTCTTGACGTTTACGCTGTAATTTAAACATAACATTAACCACAAAACATGTAATATTATATATATAGAGCCATAGTAAGTATTCTATGGTAGATACTCTACATATGCTATAAGTAGTATAGTAAATATGCTATAGTAGCTATAGTGGATATGGTAAAGTAGTGTAGTAAATTGGATGCAGTGGTATTATAAATATTAAATATTACCTTTAGTATATATGCTATTGTAGTATTGTAAATTTGCTAAAGTAGCAATAGTAAATATGCTATAGTATTATAGTAAGTATGCTATAGTAGGTATAGTAAATATGATATTGTAGTACAGGAAATATGTCATATTAGCTACAATAAATACGCTTCTACAAAAATTAAAGCAAAACTCTTACAACAATTGAGGATCCGAAGGCAGGTGAGCGACTTTCGATGCGAATCCCAAATATTCGCTGCTTTTGTGGTTGATTCGTAGTACAAGGTTCTATAATAACAAAATAACAATAAAAACATTAAATTCCGAACTTTTTAAAAGTGTTAAATTTAAAGCATTTTCCATTATAAAAGGATTGAAGTAAATATATATGGAATATACCGTATGTTTCAGCAAAAACCATACACCCAACCTCGTTTCTGTGGCAAATAAGTTGTTTTATGGGGTGCATCAAAGGAAATTAAGTTGTTTTTTGCACTAAAAAAAACTAATCCCATTGAAATTTAAATTTGATTCATGTCATTGGTGTTAGGGATTTTGAAAATTTGTACCAACTAAAATGGTTCAGTATTCTGACGATGATTTGCTTGAAGGAAAAGCGAATCATAAGAAGTTTGAAAATTGCTACCAATGACGCTATTGTTTCTGCTGTCCGTATTATAAAACCTAACGTCGACCTGAATCCGCATGCGACAACCGCGGTATCGAAAACGGTGGCCTAGATATTGCGGAAACATGCGGAATTGCAAAGTTGCACCCTAAAAAATGGTTCATCACCAAAAATGAAAGATGACAAATGAAGATTTATGTATTAGGATAACTTGTTGTGAGTAACGTATTGACATGTGCATGCTTGCTCATTGAAGGAAGCATGTCAGTGAGCTCCTTGATATTATTTTCTCTGATATTTGGATTGGCGGTACAATTTGTTTGCCATCTAGATCACCTGACTTAAACTATTTAGATTTTGGAATTTGTGAAATCATTAGAAACACAGTCCCCACTGTTAATTGCTCATACATAGCAAAAGACTATCCCGGCATTTCAGATTCTGACTCTGAAAATTCTTTAAATTTGTAAAAATGGCTTCTACAATCGCTTAGGAATTGCATGGTTGCTGATAGGACATATTTGGAACAATTTATATGAGCAATTTCCAATAATGTAGTTATATTCAGTTAACGCTATCAATATCGCATCATAGTTTGATAAGAATAAACAAATTGTTTATTTTGGGTGTCTGGTTTTCGCTGAAACACACGGTATATTCACATTATATAATATTTGGTGCCTTGTTGAATAAACAAAACAAGGGACGGGTAGGTAAATTATTATATTTGTAAATATAAAGTACACAGTAGTTTGCTTGAGGTACTGTGTGTTGATGGTGTATGAGTACACCAATACACATAAAAATGAATACAATACACATACAAATATTGTTAAAGCGATTACCGCTGACTGAATGGGCACAATAATTGCAATGTAGGATGAAATCATCGGGCGAAAGTAAGTTGTGTCTATGATCTTTAATTGGCACCATGAGTCTCCGATTCTTAGCAAAAGTTTATTAGTTGGTTGCTTGAGATTTTTAGTGACTTCGGGGGTAACCACATCCAAACTAAACACACAATAAGTTTGAATTAGTTAACAACAAACCTTATGATTAGGTAATGATTGGTTGCACTAACGCCAAAAATCCTGTCCACTCAAGCGGAATCAAAAGAAATGAAAATTGTTCCATATTTGGTGGACCAATTCGAGACATTTTGACGGATCCTTTAGCTAACACCGAGTCTTCGTTATTTTCGGCAACAATTTTGAATTCGGCTGAACCCAACTATTGAATGATTTTAGCACCTTAGAAATACGCCTTAATAAAATAAAATTATGCAATACAAACTTACTGAGTATTTGTAGAAGACTCGAGGGAAAGTCGCCGAAGGTACGTTGCAAATTTCCACTGGTTTCCAATTCTTGCTTTCGTTTGACACATCGCATGCTTGAGTAGTATTGGTGTGATTGATGTAACTAGCAGATAAATTTGTCGATGCGTTCGATACAAGTCTTACAAATTCTTTGAACTTTTGATCACTGTCAGTATCTCCAAATTTGACCGTTTTCGGGACAAAGCTGGAAAACGGAAATCGTTTTAATTCGATATTATTCTTACCTTTCTAAAGGACCCGGAACTCAAAATTTATTAACGTGACATTTACCAAAGGTACCAGCATTAACTTTTTCAATTACGTGTTTTAGTTCATTGGATCAATAAAATTATTTGACATGTTACAATGTGAATAAACAAACGAATGCGTTCCGAACGTATATGTTTGGAAAAAATTAACTGATTTCAATAATTTTTATATGCCGGACGCTGGGCTTCGAAGCTATAGTTAAAGTGCATTGAATTCAGAAAAATTTTAGACGCAATTGAGGGTTTGTTCTATCGCTTTCTTTATACACGAGAAAAACTAGTGAGAAATAATTTGGCGAGTTTTTAATTGCAATGGCACTTCAAAACTATAATTGCATTAGCAAACTTCAAATTCATTAAAATCTACAAATGCACTTCAAAACCAAAACAAGCTCTCATAGATGGCAGTAAAGTAATTAAGAGGATATAGAGATTAAAACAACAATCTTCCCTAGGTCACGTGATACCGATCAATTTCGATCATTTCGATAACATCGCAAAATTGTTTTGTTTCGGGTTTTTGCTAATGAGTAACATTGTTATACATTGTTCAAAAATTGTAGTACTTACTAGGATATAGCACCTCTATCAACCACTACTTCTGCCGTGCCGTGGTAAGGGACACCGTTCAGTGTCATTTTAAAGATGCAATACTAGATGAAGAAATACAATTATGTGTAGGTTGTGTAAAACAAGTATTGTATGATGAAAATTATTTGCATAAAATTAGAGGAGCTAGTGCAACAAGTGCCTCTATCTCTGGCATGGGCAATAAGGCAATTTGAAACCGTCTTCCACTCCTTTCTATAGGTGGTTGGCTTATTTCTACTTAAATGATATCTGTTACCAATATGGTTTTAATAAAAACGCCATGGCACAAACCCATGGAAATAATATTCTAGAGGCATTTTTTACACTGGCTCCCTCAATTATAAAAAAAACTTACTTCAAGCGAATTTCGTTCAAATGAAAACTTTGGAGTTACATTTCCTTCAGTTGAAACCACTTTAAGGAACTTAATTTTCACCCATGCGCTATTTTCTTCTCTAAAAGGATTCTTTGGCATCATTTTCGGAGCTATTTCACCGTCAGTTAACTTTTCAGCTGACAATGGTTCATTTCCAGCAAATTTTTTGGCCAATTTTCTCAACTCTTTTTCAGAATTCTGAGTTAGAATACTGTTATTGCCAACGGTGTGGAGCAGCGCGATTGTACAACTTGAAGGAAATAAATAAATTATCGGTATTGTCAACATAATGTTTGATTTTGGAATATTGGGATTGACAAGTATTACAATATTATCAAGGTAAAAGTTACGTTTAATTAATAAAAAAAAACTTTGTTCAGATTAATTAATTCAAAGTGCTTAAAAAGAGCAATTAACATCTTCTACTCCAATGTTTAGCGCAGTTCATCAGATATAGGTTTACAAGAGAATTTACGTTTCTCAAACAGTAAAATTAAATATGTTTTTATTCACTCTAGGGCGTTTTGCTAACGTTAAGTTTTTTTTGATAGTTTCAAAACCAACTCCTAAATTTCAACAGTATTTTTATCGTACAAGAATTAATAAACATATATTTGGATATTATTAAAACGACAAACTCGGAAACCTTGCGGTTAGCAAATGACCGTAAGGAATGCTCTAGCACTATTGCTACGAATTTCAGAAGTAGTTACCATAATTCACTCTCGACATCGGTAACTTCGCCAATTCCGGAATAGACTACATCCTCAAGTTTGAATTTGAAGCCAATGACCTAAAAATGCAATATAATTTTGGTATACTAGTGAAAGTGCTAACCTCCTTGACCATATGTTGCTATAAGCCTAATAGCATACATAGCAGGTAAAGAAAAAGCACAGTCAAGGTCTAGCATATGTTGCTAAAACTTGATCGTAGGAGGGAAAGTACTAACTATATAACATATGCTGTTAATTTGTAATATGTTAACTTAATGTGTTACCTCTCCATCAGCCACAGCGAAAAGAGTACTGCACAAACACTGTAGTGCAAAAAACAGGGTTAGCGTAGTTTTCATTTCTGCTACTTTAAACAACACTCGAGGAAAACAGTAATGTGACTATCTCCTGTCTAGTTTAAGGTGGAACTAAAAGAGAAGTTCTATTGAATGAGAAAATTTTATTTTCCCCCTTCTTTTTTTAATATTTGCGATGGAGGCGAAGAAAAAATTTGCGCATGCAAGCTCGTACGTATTTCTTTCCCATTTTTTTTCTAGAGCTCTTATTGGAGGCTGGGTTGAAAAACAATTTTGCAAAATGTCGGAGAATTTTTTATCTTGTTCTAATTAATTTTAAGCCATAAAATTTATAACGGAAGAATTCTCAGAACCGTAGTGAAGGTTAGTGAGCAGTACAATAAAAATTTAAGCTGTGATTTAGCATGATTTGAAGTATTTTTTATTTGGGATAATAAAAATATAATATATATATATGGGATAATAATAATAAGCATTATTTATTCTGCCTCAAAAAGAGCTGTATGAGTCCTGGAAATGCCACCTAGTGCTGATTTACAGCAACTTGAAACTTCGAAACAAGTTTTCGTCTTAAAACAAGAAAAATTGCAGGCGCTCTCTCGCGGCACCACTCGGCACTTTTGCTATTATAATTTTTCTATAATTTAAATTACCTGGCAATTATTCAAAATAAAAGCTACTAAACTACCCACACCTAACCAATATAAAGGCTCAAAAACTACATGAGAAACTAAACTTTTTACAATTCTATAGTTTTTTTAAAACAATGATAATTTTTGACCTCAATTGTGTACAGTACTAGCCTTTAGCCTTATTAGCATAATTACTGACTTAAGTTACCTTTATTTACAAATTAAGTAACTAGCACTTAATAAAAATGGCGCTTCATGGCATGATGCGCCAGAAGACAACACCCTATTCCAACAAATTTTCCGCGGCGCATTACTCCTCAGCACCTCTCTCCCGCATCAACCCACCTTCAATCCACACCTCTACCATTTCTCTACACAGAACATTGGAAAACACGTGGTAGAGGAAGAATACGAGGAATTGGATACATCACTTTCAGTGCTTTAGAACTAACTGGAAGTGGCCCAAGTACCTCTACAAAATTTTCGGCACTTAAAGTACTCTTATCTACTCTGAAATAGTACCAGACTTACCAGGATTACTAATTTTTTTGGTTTCGTATTACATACTATTATTTATAATTCTTATATATATATATATAATTCTTATATAAATTATAACTAAAAAAGCCTTCATTTTGTTAAAATAAACCAATGTATTTGAATGCCTTTACTCGATGCTTGCCTTTAGCGTTCATTTAATTAGGCATACAATTGGCTTCATAATTGATAGTTGGATGAAAGGGTCCAGTTAACCTCAACTTATGCGTAATATATCTACTACTGTATAAAACACTGCAAAATTGTGCTTCACGTTTTGAAAACATATTGTCAATGCAGACAAAACAGAAACATAATTTTTTTTTATACAAATTAAAATCATGAAAAAAAAATGATATATAAATTGATAACTCGGGGCCGTTATCATTGAGATCAATAATTTAATATACTTTTTTATTTGATTTGCGTTATCGTCTACCCTATTGTATGCACTATCCTACAACTTTTTTAAAAAATTATCTCTAACTTATCGCTCCTTGATAACAACTTTGAACTTTGGAGCATCTCTAAATATTCCTGGTGTACCAGCAAGTGTCGGTGACGGATTTTCAGGATCAGCAGAAATTTGAAATCGCTGATACATGCTTGTGACAAACAAGAAGTAGTTGTCTCTTGCGATGCTTTCTCCTGCGCACTGCCGTTTTCCGAAGCCAAAGGACACGATGTCACGGACCCTTAAGAACTTTCCATCGGTACTTAAGAATCGCTCTGGTCTAAAGTTTTCAGGGTCACCATAAACTTTTTCACTGTGGTTCATAGACCACAAGTTGGGAATGACAAGGGTCCCTTTCTTGAGTTCATATTCACCTAGGGTTGTATCCTCGGTAACTTGATGTGGGATGCTGAGTGGAAATATTGTTGAACATCTTAGAATTTCCCGTGTTAAAGCCTCCATGTATGGTAGGCTAAATTAATAGCAAAATTTAATCAATGCTATTATCTTTTTCACTAACTTACAACTAAACTACTTTAGCAAAATTAGATATATATATATATATATATATATATCGTACATGAAGATAAACATGTCCTTCACTTTCAGGTCATGTTTAAATACAATGTACATATTTTATTGTTTACGTACTTAGGACGATCTATGATGGATGGAAGTCGACTTGTACCAATTACACTATCCAATTCATTTTGAAGCTTTTGCTGTACTTCAGGATATCGTGCCAGATACAAAACTGTCCAATTTAGTAAAGTTGACGTTGTACATGACGCAGCTTGGTACAAGTTGATAATAGTTGATGCTAAGCTATCACCTGCATTCAGTTTAACTTACAATAAATTTGTTTACTTGAAATATCAAATCCCAAATTTTTTGTATGCACTCAATTATTACCCTTTAGCAATAGTTTATACGTAAGTAAAATAATACTAGAACTGATAAAATTTTTCTTAAATGTAGAGTTGTAGATAAGAATTATGCAAATTATTGTCAACTTACGCCCACTATCTTTGTAAAAACTGGAGTTGGACTCCGCGGTTTGTTCAACTTTTGAAAGATATGCGTCAATTAAATCCCGCGGCTGATCCTTTTCCACAGGAAATTGAATATGCTGCTCAATTGCGTCGTAAATTACTTTGAAAACTGGTTTTGCACTTTCAATATAAGAGACATATCTCCTCAGAAACATTTTTGGAATGTATTTCACTAGTTGCGGAAACAGCGTAACGGTGTCGTGCAAAACAGAAACTTCATTTTGAGTACTGAAATGTTTCACACGCATAGTTAAAAACATGCAATACACAAAAGAGTAAAAGTAATAAGTTAGAAACATACAAATTTTAAATATTCAAAATAATCAATCAACTTTTATAAGATAAGTACTTTATAATTAAAGGACTGTTTTAAATCAAAATTAAATCGAACCCGTTTTATCTAGTGTTGATTTAACAGGCCGTTTTGCTACAGGTTTCAGTACTTTACCGAGTGTAACGGAAAGATGGCTTAAAAATGTTATTTCAAATATTTTTCTTAATGATTTGTCTCAATTTTATCAAGATTGTATTTTCATAACCCCAAAATGCAAAGTTTGAGCTTTGGGAACTTTTAAATCATGAAAAGTATCTCCAAATTTTTTCCATGTACATGCACAACACATGTAGTAATTATGTACAGAGATGTGTAGGAGTATTTAAAAGGAGAAAAATTCTTACGTGTTCAAGTCATTGACAATTTTTTCCAAAATCATGTCGTTCTGCGGCTGCTTCTCTCCAGCCAATAGAGTCCATAGAGAGCTAACAGTAGCCAATACAAAGCGCTTACTGATATCTGTGGGAACGCCCTCTTGTTCTTTCATCCATTTTAAGAGGTCTTCTACTTCTTCCATAATTAAACCTTCCGTGGATATCTTTCCGTAGCCAAAGTCACGGAGCGTGCGCATGACAAAACGGCGTTGTTCTAGAAAATTTACATTGTGCAACAAACCCATTCT
>VYYI01004215.1:0-10747 GCA_021029175.1 Bilobella aurantiaca
TCAATTCAAATGAAACTGTAATTTGTAAATATTCAAACATCATTAAATATAAGTGTAATATAAATACGGATTCTAGATAGGATTGATTGGAAGAACAGGAGCAGGTAAAAGCTCCCTTGTGTCTGCCCTGTTTCGACTCGAAGAAGTGTGCAAGGGATCTATTTACGTGGATGGCATAGACATTTCCAAAGTTAGCCTTCGAGATCTTCGACCTTGACTTGTAATGGTTCAGCAAAGTCCTTTACTTTTCCGTGGAACGCTACGGACGAACTTAGATCCGTTTGGAATTGTAGAAGATGAAAAGCTCTGGTCCACGCTCAAAGAATTGAAATTAGAAACCCGTTTTGAGATGCCAATTGGACTTGATTCACAGGTGACATTCTTAATAGAAATAATGAATAAATAATGGGGCTGCTTGACAGAGCACTCTTGTCTCAATCAACCAATAGTTTTTTTTGCTTTATAAGTGCGTTGTCGACAAAGGTGCACATTGTTGTCAAATGCGATACTAAGAAAATGCTCTCTTTATTAAAAGTTTGTAATGCTGTAAAAATGCCATTAAACAGCGCATTAGGACAAAGAATTTCTCGGCAGAAATACCATTGTGTGAGTTTACCTATTTAGGTTTTCGCACATCAGCAATCATTATGCTACTTATTAGCATTCTTTGTCAACTTTTGCCTCCACATTCGTTGAGGTTCGCCTTTGCGTCAGGAATTTGTATTTAAGGATTCAAACTTACATTGCACAGGATGGTTTTTTCAACTTTTGACACATAAAAAACTGTCAATAAAAATAACTCCTGTGTACTCTGCTAAAAATAGTAAGTCAAATACTCCTATTCTTTGTTCTACATTAAATCCAGGTAAAAGTTCAGATTCATCAAGATGCGTGACACAAATTTCTTGAATCATTCCTAACTCTCCCGGCAAATGAATTAAATAAATTTCTATAAGGCGTAATAAAGTTATTCTTAAATGTAATAACAAAAATATTTTTATTGAGTGGAATATTAAATTGATGACGACGATCAATATAGTATTATTATATATACTCAAATTCTTAGATAACTGACGGTGGAGAAAACTTAAGCTTGGGAGAAAGGCAGTTGGTTGCTCTTGGTCGTGCAATTGTGCGAGATTCAAAAATCTTGATTCTAGATGAAGCCACAGCCAGTGTAGATAATACGTATGTTTTTGCAGTACGCCCAGGTTTACATTATGCTAAAGTTAACCTAAACTTTTTTAATAAAATAGAACTGACGCAATGATACAAGACATTATTCGAACCAAGTTTCCGGGAAGAACAAAAATTATCATAGCTCATCGCCTTTCATCTGTAATGGATGCAGACAAAATTGCAGTTTTAGAAGCTGGAAATCTTCTTGAATATGACCATCCTCACATTCTCCTCCAGAATCAAAACAGTTATTTGTGTCATCTCACCAAATCCGCTGGAGAACATATTTACAACGAATTTAGAAAGAAAGCGTTAGTTTCCTATCAGATCAGTAATCTTAAGGGCAATTAATAGCCTATGGAAGCCGTAATTTTGAGCGAATTTTTGTTCGTTAGTTCCATATACTGAATTAAAATGAAAAACAACAGCTATTATTATTACAAAAACAATTTAGAGAAAAGCATTTTTTGTTGTTGTAGAAGTTAGTCGCTATGATGTAAATTAAATCAAAATCAAGTTGCTTCTTAAATAAACAAATTACAAATTACCAAACGCTTTCTAAGTTATGCCAAAAAGGTTAAGTTAAGTTTTTGTTAATTTGGTATATCGTTACGTTGACATAACCGTCCTGCACAACTTTTAAACAATTTATTTTTTCTCTAATACAAAGCTTTTAAATGCAATTACAATATCAAATGACTAATTCTTATAAAATCACCCATTTTTATTTACATAAGATATAATACATAAGATGGAGTACCATGTCTTTGTGAAAATGAAATTTCGTAATTACATTTTGTCATTTTTTTGGAGGTTTAAATGGAGGAAATTTGAAAAACTATACGATATCAAGCAAAACATCAAAAATAATAAAAGAATAAATTATGGAAATTTCTTTCCAAAGACACTTTAACAATGACATTTTTTCAATTATAAAACTAACACACTTATTTTTAAAAATATTTAGTTATTGTGACAGCTTTTCCCCGGAAGGGAAAACGCTCTCACTTCCGAGAATAGATTTGGCACGGAGACCAATAGTTTGGGCGGGGAAGAAAACAGATAAGAGATTAGTACTCCCCGAGAAGTCCGCGACGGTGGATCTCTCGGGGAGGAACACATCAAGGTCAAGTTCTATCTGATAGTTTCAGGGCTTGTTTAGTGTAAATAAACCACAATGTAGTGCTGATCACTTCTCCTGAGTTTGACCTTATTATTCATACTCCACCTAGCACCTTACATACCAAGAAGCACGCGCAGGAAGTGTTGGCGAGGACCACGGCGCTCAGAGACTTATCAGCTATTATCAGAAGCCGTTCTTGGATTCCCAAAAAACGGGGCTCTTATTGGTCCTTCCCCCGGAAACCAGTGACCATGACATTCGACCCTGACCCCAACTTCCACTTCTGTCAACACAATTGTCTTAAAATATGCCTACCAGATATGAATTAAGCTCTAACCTTACTCCTTAGCATCAAAAACAAAAACCAATTTTATTTGGCACGGAGTGACCCCGGTTGACCCCACGGCCCAATACAAATGAGAAATAATACGAAACTATTTTGCTACATTGCCTCAGAACTTTAATTTCAGAATTAAAAATACGCACACTGACAAGATTGTTGGCAACATCGTGTAACACAGTTTGGAATCTCGTACTTTGTATTGGCAGGAAATTGGTCAGAAGATTCAACCCGGATACAAAGAAAAAGGCAAAAAATTGACGTAGTACATTTCCTGGGTTCAAGTTCCTATTCGTTGACTTTTCGACTAAAGAAGAAAAAAATAGAGCACCAACTTTTCTGAAAAATTATCAGAATACATTTGGGAAACCTGGGCTCGTCGACTCGTAAATGAAAAAAGACACCAAAAACATCCCCAACACATTTTACACTTCAACTTAAATTAATATTTTACCCTCCCGGACTCCATCTTTTCTGCATAACTTTGCGCAGTAAGGCTTAAACAGCATTTTCCTCTCATACTAACAACAAACTCCTAAACTGCTTAAGCATCATACTTCTAAGCATCTTCCCTCATTTTCATCCTTTCCTCCCAGCCTCACAATGGTAGAAGCAAAAATGATACAATACGGCAGACTTTAACGGCATATGAAAGCATCATTTTGCCATATACTAATATTTTGGAAGAAATTAATTTCTTGATCCAAACTTTAATATGTAACACCATGAACGACCTAGGCGATTTTTTAAAATATAAACCACACAACGTATACCTTAATTCAGGCAAACAAAAAAGGATACGCGAGTTCAATGACATGGGTCGTAGAAGGAAATAATTGGAGAAATTTTGCTAAATGGTATATAATAACAATTTAACCTATACTTAAGTTGCCTTAACAGACCTTAATGAATTTTTGAACCTTATAACAAAACATTCAGCTTGCAATAATTAACTGCAAAATTATTCCCGTGTAGAGTAAAAGGAACGTCATTTAACTTGCAAACTAGAACCGTGCGTGCAAAATGAGGTCACACGTGTAAAAGTTTGCATTGCGTATAAAGTGATCTCAATTTTCTCAGCACTTCTCCACCTCCCTCCCATGACCACTTACGCATTTTAGCTAAGGCGGGACCCATAAAAGTAGGACAATGACGCACGAAGAAAATTTAAAAAAAAACATCACGGCGGATTCCGTTCCTCCTAACTCGACTTTCGAAGTTTGAAAGGAAACTTCCGCGTACAGTCAATTCTATCAAAGCCAAATTTAATTCCACATAATACCTGGACTCCTGTGGATAATATTTCGGACTTCCTAGGAGTTTATTTACTTAACCACAAAGGTATGCCAAAAGTCTTTTTGTCAAACATTTAAGCACGCAAATTATCCTAGGTGCTTTTTATTGAAATGTAAAACCAAGAGGAAGAAGGAGAGGCAATGGCAACAGCAAAAGAAACAAACGGTCTAGAAACCCAAGCAAAGATTGGGGGACAAATTCCACCAGTAGCGCCACCAGTGGAATTTCCCCAACAAGTACCCCTGGAGCCGGCAGCAGGGGCAGCGGCCGAACCCCTACCATTGCCCAGTATAAGAGTAAAAGTACGCTTCCCTAAAATTGGCGGGGGAAAGAAAGAATTTGTACACCGTTTTCTAGTAAAGCTTGAATTAGCCGCGATGGCCAATCACATTCCCAGAGTTTCATGGGCTTTATACTTGCCACTTTCACTCGAGAATATAGCTGAAGATGAAGATCTCGAGCAACTAAAGGTCAATAACGATGGCATACAACTAATTATTGGCTACGACCAACTGCGAGATGAATTGCAAAGAATTTTTAGGGTAGCTGACTCGGTAGCAGCAGAGGAGAGGGCTAATACCCGTAAACAAGGGTACGACTATACCATTGAGTCGTATGCGTACGATTTACTTAACATTTTACAACAAATAGACCCTTCCCTCACAGATCAAAGAAAGGTAAAATATCTCAAAAAAACACCAAAATTTTTACAACAAATCGCATTAATGATACCACAGACGGTCCGAGAATTTTTTAACCATAGGTATGTAATCCAGGAACCTAATTCAATGCTGACGCATCAGAGCGATGTTAACGTGCTAGAGAAAGCCCTTGACAAAATTAACAACCCACCGCAAAACAGATTGCTGGACGCATTCACTACCTTCATTAACCAGGGAAGATCAGAAGGCAACAACCCTACACCAACTAACAACAAGATACGTAAACTTTCTTACAGCGGACAAACACGATTCGTAACCTAAACTTATATAAAAATACCTCCACCGACAGTTAATTACAGGCAACAGGGGAACAGCGACCATAAGAAGGGACACAGCGAAATGTACCCAAATCCATTATCTGTTTCAGGTGTAAGGCCCCAGGACACGATGCAACGGTCTGCTTCCGATGCAATGGACAAAGGCATGTCTCAACAAATTGCAGACAAACAGGATTTGTGAATTTCATAATTCCACGTCACACTCAACGGAAATGTGCCGAGTACGACAAAGTAACGACACGGGACAAACTACAGAGATGAGCTCCCAACCTTAGTGCCCATACCACCCCAGTATACAATCACAGCACAATCAATAACAGCAGAAGTCATATTCAACATGAAAGAATCCTTTTAAACAATAATATTCTATTTACGGGATATAAATGGGAAGAATATTTAATAATGGGTTTCCTGTACACAGCAATTCATATGGGAACATATATTTCGGTTTTCGGGGTCGTACTGAAGTTCAAAGTTCAAACAATCCGAGAGTACTTTAATCCCTCTTAAATGCGCACAAATAACTTATAACAAAAACCGAGCAAAATGGGATAAAAGTCAGAAAAGAACGGGACCTAGTCTCGAAAACAAATGGAAACCAACAAGAACAATTCAGGAAAATTCTGAATCAGAAAAATTTGCTTTTCTATCACCCATAACGATTAAAGAGAACGAAAAAACTTTAAGACCCCCGCGCACGCGTCGCCCACCCACTTGTTTGGAAAATTTTGATCGCAATTAAGTTTAAGTAGTCACTTATGCTTTCTATGTCGTTGTAATTAGATATGCATGATTATTTCATTTAGAATAAAAGCCCATCACCCCTCCCCTGTCAACATGGGTGGTCAACAATCAACTAGTTAACCAACCGATTGGAAATATTACATCTTCGGGATAATACTTATCATGTCAGCCACGAACGTAACTAGTCTATCGATGCCAGAAGAAAGTCATCTACACAGACTGTATTTTGGGTAAGTGGCCCCTAAGGAACCAACATTGTGTTTCTGTGACAGCACCAGCGGGGCGCTGAAATTTACCCCTTCTTTCGGACTGTGACCTTGCCGATTTAACGACAGAAACTAAAGTAGTGCCGATGATAATCTTGTCAGAAGATCCCAGCCTAGACAGTATAAAGGGATACCCCTGCCAAGCAAAGAGAACGTTCGGAAGCCGATCCTTTTTCTATTTTGGGAGACATTCCAGCATCTCCAAGGAAACAGATGTTAAAGTTACGGCGGACAAGTGCCAACAAATGGTCACCAGAAAAGGACCAAATGACGCTACCAATGGACAATGTCTAGGGAACCATAAAGAAGATAAAAATCGACTATCACTGGCCTAAGACGAGGATGAAGTCTTTAATTACTACTATTTAGCAGTAACGGACACCATTTCCAACTTTGATCAATCCATCGTAGCTCCACTACCACTCACCGCGAGTTGTCATTTCACGGATGATTCTTGCCAAACGGAAAATTTTATTCTAATCTTGTCAAACAACCTTTTTCAAACATGTCGTCTCCAAAAACTAGCTGTAACTGACGGCTTATTGACGAATCAAAATAGAGTAACATGGCCAGAGGTTACCATCAGCATCAGTGACCTTCACACGGTGGAAATGTGTTCACTACAAATGGGAACAAGGTCCCAAGGTATTCTATTCACACCTAATACACAAGGCACTCTCCCACTTCAAGTACACACGTCAGACACGTTTGAGATGGCAACGCGAGTAAAAATCAACAGAGAAAATACAGTGGTTTGAGAACGAAGACAAGTAACTTCGCTACTGACGAAGAACTTTTACGCCATAATACCGAAAGGACGAGGCCTTCAAACAAAACGAGGATCTACAAACAGTAGGGAAGGAAATTGACAGTCCGGGATGGCAACCGTCAGCCCAGGACACGACAGAAGAACAAGTTTCTAGACCACAACCAACTTTTACCACCGCTACGTCACATTTAAATCAAAGACCACAGAGTTCAATTTTGGCAACGAGTGGATTTTCGGAATTCGAAACAGAGCACCGTCGATAAAAGGCAGTATCAATTGACACACCAACTAATCACCCGGGTTTGACCCACTTACCAATGAAAATAGCGGATGACATGGAATCCATCCCCGAACAACAAAGTAACCATTTGTCACAATTATCTGAAACCAATGAGGACCAATTTCTAAATGAGGAAATAGAAGAAGCAACCACAAAGAAACCCTCGACAACAATTTTACCCGATTTGTTTCGATGTAGCCACCTACCTCACGGAAAACAGAGATCCAGACATAATCCCTAGAATGTTATTGAGAGGCTACCGCTACCAAGTCCGTCTATCAGGAGATACAATTTTACTTTTTCCTTACCATAGCATTGACTCTTACCACTTTCCCCAACTGAAACCGGGTAATTGCTCCCGAAACATGCTCCTCGCCTTCATGCACCAACAAACTAAGATACTGAGATTTTTGAGTGAAATTTTAAATTTTTGAAATCATAATGGTAACAGAATACATTGATTGTAAGAATCAACAACCATTTTATTTCAATATAAATGCCGAACAAACAATCTTATTAAATAATGCCTTGACAACAATAGTCAAACTTCTAACAATCCCACTACCAGCAACGGCTAAGATTCTAAAATAGCAATTTTTGACATCACCATTAAGAGCCCAGGCAGCATCTCGGTACGTCAAATTACCAATTCTGA
Source organism: Bilobella aurantiaca (assembly GCA_021029175.1). Lineage (NCBI taxonomy): Eukaryota > Metazoa > Arthropoda > Collembola > Poduromorpha > Neanuridae > Bilobella > Bilobella aurantiaca. The sequence continues at coordinate 7,653 of VYYI01004215.1, forward strand.
CTCGGTCGTGGCAATATTCCGCCAACTTAACGGACCAGCCAAGATTGATAACATGGTGAGGACTAAAATTTCAAAAAAAAAATCACCTTTCGAATGGTCAATAGCAAGTCACTGAAATTATTAAAGAATGGGCTTTAGACCCAATGCGCACCTTTGCAATACTATCACTGACGATTTTGCTTATGACGGGAGCTGGAGCTGTAACATTCACGCTACATTCAGCAGGAACAAAATTTACGCATGCTCCAGGAAGCTGTTGTGTCGATCCCAAGACAAACGCCTCAAGACATTAACAAGTTGATGATGATGACCCCAACGGCACCAATCACAAGTCCGGGAATCATAAATGCACCTTTGGCCCCTCCGACGGTCACATTTCCAGAAGACCAAAAATTTTGCTCCATTGGACACACGAAGGTCGGCCCTGTTGAATTTACTTTGCATTCCTTCACACCATCACCGATCATAGCTCATGCCTGTACCAGTACGACTTAATTCCTTGGCAGTATTAACACACAGGGCTCAAATTACAACATCACGTACAATGATATCATTCCACAAAAAACGAATACTAATATATAACTCAACGAGTGTCATAGTATGATCAACAGGGCCAAAGATAAAAACAACCGGAGGCTAAATCAAGTTACACCGTACTCAAGCTTCTACAAATATCACAATATCCCGACGTCACATTCACCTATTTTCAGCACTTATTGAGGGTATATCCGAAACTAAGAAGACTTTACCGACAAAGAAGTCTAAGCCACTCCTCAGCATACCAACCATACCAACCAACCATACCTCCTCAGCTTACGGAATACTTCATCACTATCCTGCCATTAATACACCTATATTGACCACCTCTGCTTCATAGACGATTCATCAATTATCTGCCCACTGTCCCGTCGTTCGATTCTACCGCCCACAGAAGAGGGCCTTCCAGAACAACAAATTGTAAAAAACCCAACCCAGGAAACCCAAAACCACAAGCCACGACATTTGTCGCTGATACGACGTTCTCTGCAATAAAAAAACAAATAGAAAATAACTCGATTACCTTTATCCGGGCAATTCAGTTGGGCATATGCACGAATAACACAAGACCTAAATTATAGCAAACAATACCTAGTTCAAAAATAATCCATTTTTACAGCACTTTAACAAGCACTTCCTAGTTTACTGCGTATTAATCCTCTACATCCCCGTAGGAGAAGCACAACGAAGAACGGTAGCAGTGGAATTCGACAACAATGCACGTTTAGTGAAATTTAAACGGAATATAGAACCCGAATTGGGAGACCCAAAAAAAACATTCAGAATTTGGGCTTTAGGGATGCTGCAAACACGACCAGAAAGCTGTCTTTAAATAAACTAGCAAAAGCATCTATGGTATCAGTCGCACTGTGGACATATTCACAATACGGATATGGACCCGGACGACTATCCATTACACTTTATTAACAATACGACAAGGGGAACGAAAAACCTCCTAACCTTGAATGACACACTGTTTCGCAGCACAAAACCATGGGGATTCCAAATTCCTAATTATTACATCATCAGAACGAGAATTAAATGTGATAATTATACAAGGCGTATCCAATCATTCGCATTGTCCGGATTGCCCGAACATAGCCGCAAAATGCGATACTGAAAAAAATGTACTGGAAACATATTTATAATCTAAAAAGTCTCGTATTTCTCTGAGAATTGTTATTGAGCGTAGAATTTTAGTTTTTACTGTTATTACTCTTTTTCCAGGACCTTATTTTAATTATCCCAAGTTTCTCATGACCTCAGTGGTCAATCAAGTTCAAAGGTCAGATCACCCAAAATCACCAATTTCACAAAAACAGTAAACACATTCAAGTATGTTATCACTACACGAGACAATTAGTAGAGAAAAGGGAAATTGACTTGAAGCGTGTTCCCACTGGGAAACAAAAGGCTGATCTACTGACTAAAGTTCTGCTGAAGACTCAACTTAAAAGGGACAGGGATGCCCTTGGACTTCTTCCCTGTAGATCATTCGATCACTACAAAGGGCTTGACCAAAATTGAAAACGGGACTCTTAGTCTTTTCTAAGAAAAAAGGCAAAGGGACGCCTCATTAGAGGAGGGTTCATGCCCTCTAATTGAATTCCTAATTCTAGGGCCATGTACTCAAGAACTTACAAGAACTATTGAACACAAGTGAGAGGAAGGATCCCATATCCTCCCCTTGTTTTGATTCAACAGTGAAATGACACCCGATCAGCCATTGAACCGTTGCTATGGTGGTCGCCCACTTGGGGATTACTCTGGAAAGTCTCAAATTGCAAAAACGAATGGTAGAAGAAAGAGCATTAAACCTTTTATGCTGATTCTGATGGACTAATGATGTTTATACTGTTCTCATTTCATCAGAAACCATATACATGCTATAGCTGGCCCATAACAGCCTTTGATACCGTTATTACATAGCCAGGCACAACCTAACAGCCAACCGCCTAGGCTATATTCAAGTTGAGGGACTTGAAACCATAAAAAGTTGCAAAATAGGGGACTGTTTCTGCGACATGATAAATTCAGTAATCGTTTGGGGGACGCGGTATAAAGATCCGAAAAAACTGGCGCACTGCACTAGGCATCTATAACAAAAGCAAACTTGTTTTGTTGGCACAGACACAATTAGATGTCCAATGCTAGAAATGACGCTTCTAACTATGTTTAAACCTCCACATTGCGGAGTCCAGAGCGGCTACACACGTGTAGCCTAGACAACGGATCGCCAGAGTCAGAATATGACACAAGCAGGAGATTTCACCCCCATAACAGGATAATTTGATCTCGGAGTGCCCTGGTCCTCACCGACACTTCCTGCGGGCCATTCTAGGTATCTAAGGTTCTAGGTGGAATAAGAATAATGAGGTCAAACTCAGGAGAAGTGCTCAGCACTACATTGTGGTTTATGTACACTAAACTAGCCCTGAAACTATCAGATAGAACTTGACCTTATGTCTTCCTCCCCGAGAAATCCACCGTCGCGAACATCTCGTGGAGTACTAATCTCTCATCTCTTTTCTTCCCCGCCCAAACTATTGGTCTTCATG
>VYYI01004216.1:0-10747 GCA_021029175.1 Bilobella aurantiaca
TGCAGAGATTTTTAATTAGAGGTTTTTGGTGTGCAGAGATTTTAATTGCAGAGATTTTTATTTTAGAGATTTTTATTGTGCAGAGGTTTTTAGCATGCAGAGATTATTTTGCAGAGATTTCCCTTCAGTTGAATTCAAGAGGCCGAAAAATAAAGGATCTCCAAAATAGAGTTTTTCTCAGCTTGGTTTCACAAAAATTTACTTGTACGCTACTAAACGTTAGAGATGGGCCTTATGTTACATTTTAAAATAAAATATACTCCTGTAGTAGGAGTAGTTCATGTATATTTACGAATCAATTAGCAAATTTATAACAACAACTTATCGCTCATCCCACTTTGAGACTCAGGAATAAGACAGCATACAATAATAATACTACTATAAGAAGCAGTACCAAATATTGAAATTTATTTACATTAATGTTGGACCAAATCACTTTACACAATTATTCACTAAAGACTTAACCAAAGATAAATTTTGAGCATACAAATTTAGCACATTTTGGTTTCAAGAACCAAGGGTTCAAAAAATATTGATGTCTATACTGAAAATTTATTTATTCGAGGTTTATATAAGTGGATCCATATCCTCCACTGTACCGACTCAAAACCAAATGCGCCAAATTTTGACCATCACAAACGTCATAAGCCGTTTGAATAAATCCCGTCAAGTCCTTGTCATCTGGAAACGTTGACACCAACTTTTGAATAACACCCTTCAAATCTGAGCACGACCGTTGAAAACGTTTAAGAACGCGCGCAAAGCTCTGCTCCAGTGTAACTCTCCCTGGTACAACTTTACGTAGAACCAAGTTTCTTGAAGTACCCCCCTCACCAACTTCCTTGCCAAGATACATAATTTCATTACTAAGGGCAACAAAATCTCGGACCCCTTCAAGCAAAAGGCCAAAGTGCATCACACTTCGAACATTGTCCGGCACGTCGTAGCCTTGAAGGGCCGCAAATATTTCGACGAGAGAGCCAAGACGAGAGTCAAATTCCGATTCGGCAGCAAAGGCCTCCATGCTAAGGGCCGAGGGTGCATCGCCCTTGAGGTCGTGCATTGAGGCCTCGTAAAAGTCGTTGATGCTCTTTGGGAGCCCTTCAGGATACAAGGGCTTGATTTTGTCGAATATATTGTCAATCGATTTGATTGCGGCCCTCTTAGCTGGACTTATATGTTTCGCCTTACTCATCCATGGCAGCTCATTAAGATCATTTTGCTGGATTCCAAAATAGTTTGTCAAGAGATTCGAAGGGCCGGCGGCTTTCCCTGTGAGGGTCTCATTTTTAGTAGGCTCTGTATGTTTAAGGGCCTCATCCAATGTGTGCGCGGCGCAGAGAGCGTACAAGCCTACTTCAAATGCCTGACTCTTAATGTCAACCCGTGGGTTGCAGAGAATGGCCGTAATAAGCAATTCCAAAACGATTTTCTTCAGAGCGTCCGCACTCAAAGTTGGGTAAAAGCTGCGCAATCGCTGAACATTTGCTTCAAATATTTCATCTTGTTCTGCTTCAGAAAGTTGGAAATAATTCGGTATTGGAAACGATCTGGAATATAAAATAAAACAATTATTTGCAATATTTCATAATTGGTCACACAGAGATTATTACTATAGTTTCATAAATGTTAGTACTTTTTCGAACTATAAACTAAAATTTCCCTTCATAAACATCACTAAAATGTTTAAATAAGTGTTGGAGACAAAATATTGTATTGAGTTTGTATATTCACCATGTTTTTTTTTTGCAAATAAGCAGCTTACCCTGAGTTGGTTCCATACTGTATTAATAATTTTTGGCTAGCGCATAGCGTTATGAATATTCGAATTCAGAAAACTACTGTCACTTTTATTTTTGGTAGTTCGCATGAGCAAATTATACGACCAGAGACATCATAAATTCGCATTTTTGTTTACCTTGTCTAAAATTTTATCATGTTTTACACAAGTTCAGATAAAGGTATCTTTATCTCTTAACGTGTTTTTAATTAGGAAACATATTAGTAATGCCGCGTACAGTACGCTACATTACCAACTCCCTAATTTTTTCAAAACAAAAACGTTGTTGGAGTCAAGCTCAATAATTTTTGTTTGTAAGCACCGTATACGATACAAGCCAAACAAGCCCATCCTAGGACAGGAGTATTTTAACAATATGTTTTCTGAATCCTACTATCCTAGTGCGGGCTTGTATGGGTATTCTTAACAATTTTTTGCAAAAAAAAAGATGGAACCCACACTCCTCAATCTATCCTGGACAAATGAATATAGGCGATTCTACATATGTGTAACGGTGCCGGCTAACCAATGCATCAAAATTTGAGGTAGAAAAATGTTCTGTATCAACATGTTTACCAAACTACTTCTGATGCTGAATGTTTTATTTTAGCTTACCTACCTAACATAAAGTAGGAATAAAAACAAATTTCATATATTTGTTTAAATGCACTTGACTTTAAGGTGATCAATTAGACATAACTCATTATAGCATGGTTGGCTCGATTTCTGATGAGAATGCATAAACCGGTATCTTAATTCTAGTTGGCTTTCCTCGATTTCCCACTGTTAATTGAACGACAGCGCTTATTATTCTCCTGAAACTTTTAACTCATTAAAATATTACTTAAATAAACTAGAATCTCAGCTAAAACAATTCCCATCAATTAATGAACAATTTTGAAGGAATACAGATGCAATTTCGTCCAAGAATCATTTCCGTGTAATATGAGATAATACTTTGCTATGAAGTAAAGCATGGTAATGAAACAACTGTCCAATTTAGTTAGTGTAAGACTGAAAAATTACGTTTCGTGTGTCAAGCCGTTCAAATCAAGTTCAAGCAGTTACTAGCCAAATATGCCTATCCTAGGAAAGGGTGTGTTTTTTTTACAAAAAAAAAAACGTTGATACCCATCCCAGACACTGAATGAAATGTAATTGACTTTTTCTGCAAACCTTCGGTTACTAACATAGGAAGTACAAACAAATAGTGCATTTATGCATAGATATATGCTATGACACTATAAGATATCGTTTACTATCTATTAAAGAGGTAAGACTCCGTGCAAAAGGATGGTCTTACAAAAACCGCTCAATTGCTAAGGAACGATCTTATGCTGTTTAAAAGTTTGCACACTTAAGATTAGCCAAACAGGAAGGTCCAAGGACGGGAAGTTGAAATTTGAATCCTCATCGTAGACCGGGCTTTTTTGTCTATGTTAAAATAACTTACAAGGTCATTGTAACAAGCTAAGAGGCTACTAAAGACACGTCGTTAGGTTAGAATTTTATTTTATAAGGTTGTCATGACGACCTTGCTACTGTAATTTGAATTAATTTTGGATTCTTACTACGTAGGCAGGGAATTCAACTACAAAATGTAACAAATAACCTAAACCTAACCAGAACCTGACAGTTCAGTCAATGTTAGATATTTTAGTGCATACTTAAAACTCTAAGTTCTACATGCACCACATTCCTTAATCTTTCAACTTACCCCTCAGCGTTTAGTAGCACAAATTCACCAGATAGTTTATCGGCACTGCCGTAAGTGGGATGGTTAACAGGACCCATTTTGAACGTTATTTTGAAATTTCCCGCTTCCCTTGATTCGGGCCAAGTTAGACGAATTGGCCTCTGCTCCATATTAACTTTTGGTAGTACACTTCTCAAGCCTAATTAAAAACTGTGGCACCTCTTCCCCTAACTTATATAAATTATTTTGAAGATGGTGCCCTTGGACAACGAGAAATCCCAAGCATGGCCATACTAGTTAATTATATAAACGCAAAATAATTATGGGAAATCGAGGTCAATTACAACTCAGATTTGCATCTTCTCTCTGAGCACTGAGAACTCACTCTTTCAAAACACTTCTTAATGGACAAAAAATATCAAACAAATATCACTAGGAAAAACTTTCATTAATTTCTTTGTACTTTCCACCAATACGCGTCTCTGCGAGGACTTAAAGCACAGTTTACATAATACTAAAATGCAAGAAAAATAGTAAACAGATTGTGATAAATAAAGTCTCAAATATAATAATAAAGGAATAATGGAGATAAGAGGACTAATTAATTAAGGAATTCTACAATTATTACCGTTTTTTGCAGTGGCGAGTCCATACAACGCATGCGTAAGGACACAAGGAGTAAAAATGTAAGGGTATGGGATCGATTCCACGATGGCATCATATCGTATTTTGATAAAAAGAAGGGGCAAAATAAAACTTAAATCGCTAATTGACTTGCAATTGGCAAGTTCATTTGTTTATAAACTAGCCAAACAAGTATTTCCTAGGGCAAATGGTACCCTTAATTTTTTTTTAAATACAATTTGCATAACATCTACTTTGAACGCCACTGGAAAATGGCCATCTTGAACAAATAGTGTATTTTTAACACAAGTAAGATTTCGAAAAATCATAAAGGATTATTTGAACTATTTCTCCATGTACTGTAATGTACTTATGCCAAAAGCAGTTACTTGCAACTAACGATGCTATTTTCACTCCACATACTCAAAAATTTATTATAAAACCGTAGAAATGAATTAGCGTTTCCAGTTTGTGGTGGCGCACTCACGGAATATCTTGTAAATGGTCCTATGAAATTTCTTACAATACAAATTTTCTCACACTTTTTTTTAAACATCATGTCGTAAAACTTTAGTAAACCGGTTCTATCTATGCCTGGGAAAAAATAGGAAAATTTGTTACACCGAAAAAACGCAATAATGCTGTAATAAACAATTGAAAAAAGTTCGGTTGCAAAGTTGCAATTCCAAATTGTATGTAAAAATGCAATTTATGCTGCTTGTAAATACTTGTAAGTTCAAATGAGTTCAGAATGAAAGTGCAGTGAGAATCACAACAACGGTTGAGTGATTCATAAGGAGGTATAAATAGCTCATTGCCATAACGAGGAGTCAATATTTGCCAATAATACTTATGCAAATTTGGCTTCCCACGCAAAAACGCGCCAGACTGACGATTTCTGCGGTTTTGTGGCTTGGTTCTTAATAGGATTTGACAGCCTCTCATTATGATCAATGCCCCGTAAACAACGCAGAGAGTCAACAATCCGCCTCTTAGCGCTTTATGCTACGATAATGATGACAGGTGAATTTGTTCCGCAGGTCACCGGCCCCGGGTCATTGACCTTGGGGTCACCACGCTATTCAATCCGGGACTCCAACCTGCTCAGAGGAGAAAATATGTAACAGTTTGGAAATAATTTTGGCAGAATTTTACAGGATTTGGCCTCTTGGTGCTAATTTTATAATACTTCAAAATATAGCAAAATTTGGAAATTTATTTTTGTTTTAGAAATAAATAAGCCACATTAGGTTAACTGGATGTCGTGAAATGTTACGAGATTTTGTTACAAAAAAGAAGAATTTTGTTTACTATTTTGTCTTACATTCTTGTGATAGATTTTACAAAATATTTACATTGCAACGCATTTTCAGGTATTACGGCGCAATGCATTCCAATACGGCAAATTTTTTTTTGCGCTGCAGCAAAAAATTGTGTAATAGGCTTGGCTTGCTCTACAGGTTTTAAAGACGTTTGAGTAATTTTAATTGACTAAATGACTTCGTACTTAACTCTAAAGTTCAATTGCGTTTGTTGACAAAGGTCAATTACGTTTATTTTTGTGCAAAAGTTTTCCAAAACAATCAAAAACAATGTGTGTGTGTCATCTTCAAATTTACGCTGCGGGCTGGAAACTGCGAATGTCAAAGTGCGATTTTCCAATTACTAAAATGCGACATTCCAATTAATTAATTGCGATTAACAATTTGCGACTAAAATCGAACGTATCAATAAAGTTAGAACGCAATTAAGCCGAAAATTGCGACGCTATTCAAATCGATGGATAGCTTTTAATTTTTTCAAAATTCTATAAAATGTAATTAAAAATTAGCCTGATGTTTTGACTGTAATTTTGAGATTCCAGGTAAATGAATTTTATCAAAATATTTTGAAAAATTTGTCTGGCGCTTTGACATATCATTTTTCGTTTTTTTTTATAGCTTCAACATTGAAAAGTTGCTTAGACAAGAACGGATGATACAAATGTCTTGTATTTTTGCCTAATTTGCATATTTTTCTAAATTTTTCGGCTCATCTGCCGCCGGTGCCCAGGTGTCTCCTGAATTTTCTCGTTTCCAAGCAACCTGTTTTCCATCATCCTAAAAATCACTAATCATTGAATTGGGCTGGACATTAACTTAATTAATTGAAACTTAATCCAAAAGTGATTTAGGCAGGCTTTTCACTGCTCTGATCTTATCTTACTCCAGGTAAAGTGAGACACTAGGTGACAGTAAACCTTTTTCATTTTTGACTTTTTTAAATTCAGGTTTTTAGTATCCTGCATTTTCACCTGCTAATTAGAGATGATTTTTCTTTTAGAGGTCATTTCATTCATTTCGTTTTTATGCAAATTGTAGGCAGAAAAACTGTCTTTTACGTTACCCGAAGAAATAAATTTTATGGTACATTGCATAATTTGTTATAGTTTATGGCTTTCAATTTGTCAGTTTTTTTTTACCATAAATCGTAGTATTTGGCAATATTTCTGCAATCCCTTGGAGTACTTGTGAGTACTGAAAAATTCTGAGAAATTTCGCAAAATTTGTAATTTTTGCAGATTTTTTGCACACCTGGAAAACAGTGGTTTGTTGATTGACATGACGGTAATGAATGGAGATCAAGAAAACTCACCCCCGCAAGAAGACTCCGTTGAAGATGGTGCAGAGAGATGGGTACTTGTTTTTGCAAAAAAAAAAATGGCAAAAAACAATTTGCAAAAATCTCCGTCTTGCCACATTGGACTCCAGGAATGTTTTGGAGGTATATAAAAAGACGCTCTCAAACACCCCTGGACAGTTGAATTCACAAATTTGCAAAACTAAATTTTGATTTCAAACAATTTTTTTTCCCAGTTAAGATTCTGAATTTATATATTTTTTGTAATTTTGATATTGAGTGACTTTTTCAAAATAAATTATGAAGCTCCTTAGCTCTAACGTTATATTTTACAGCACATTAGCCTTCACAATTTTTGAGGCTTTCACACCTATTAGGTGCGAATCCTATATTGACGAAGACACTATTGTGATAGAAGGTAATATTTTTACCTTCTCTTGACCATCAACTTGAATTAGAAAATTTGAATTTGTAAAAGTTTTTAAAAAATTTAGAAAAGCGAGAACAATTTTTTAAATTATAAGCAAAGAAAACAATAATTTTACAGAAAGCAAGAATTAAAAGTGGTGCTTTATCTAAATTTGATTTCACAAAATATGTTTGTTTTAAATTAAGCTTAAAAATTTCGGTTTCTGTAATTTTGGTTTATATTATTTCTTGAATTTTTGTTTTCAATTTTATTTTGAATTCTGTTTCAAATGTTATTTTGATTTAGCGCAAGTTCAGAACCAGAAAGTGAGAGAGAAGCGCCAAGCGCTGTTGGTTTACCCTCAGCAAACACAATTTATTTACCCTCAGCAAATAGGAAGCCAGCAAGGGAGAGGTCAAAGGTCATTCCCACAGCAGGGTCAATCGCCTCATCAAGGTCAAACACCCCAAAATGTTCAACAATGGCCTCGTCATGCTCAATCACCACAAAATATTCAACAATGGCCCCGGCAAGGTCAACAACAACAAAACGTTCAACAAAGGCCCCGACAAGTTCAACCACCCCAAAATGTTCAACAATGGCCACATCGAGGTCAACCACCCCAAAATGTTCAACAATGGCCCCATCAAGGTCAACCACCTCAAAATTTCCCGGGTCAAAGTTCACCGGACGGAAGTCCCTGTCGCACACAAGAAGGGTCAGAGGGCCAATGCTCAAGCCTGGGGAAATGCTACCCAAACATTTTTATCCAGAACCAAGATGTGGCGAATCTACTACTTCGTAATTTAAGCGCATGCGCATCTCCCGCTAACAACTTTCTCCAAGGAGGCAATCAACGTAAGGCTTTCAAGTTAAACTAATCACAAAAAATTTTCAGAAAAAAAAGCAATTTTAAAAAACTTTTCTGAAAGCTTGTTTTTTTTTAATGTGCGCAGACGTCAAACCGCAAATTTGTTGTCCAATGAAAAGAACCGCTCGAAATATTGACGTTGGCTCACATGCGAATCGAATTGAAAAGCAAAAACTGTGGAATTCCATTCCGATGCACTTGCGCACAATGGTTCCTCCGAATGTCACTCCAGTGCCAATTCAAAAATATCCTTGGACAGTAAGTTTTTTTTTAAATCTAAACAAGAAATTTTTAGAACAAAATTACAACAAACAAACGAGAATTGAAGCAAGCAATTTTAACTAACACCATTCATGTTGTAGGTAGCCATCATGCAAGGCGAGCGCCATCACTGCGGTGGCTCATTGATAAGGTAAGGAGCCGAATATTTAAAAAAAAAACTTTTTTTTTAAAGTTAAATGTAAACTTTTCTTTTAATTTTTGTTTAAAAATATTTAGTAAATTCACGGTGCTAACTGCTGCTCATTGCTTGTACAACATGGATGCTGCAGCGGTGACTAGCTTGCGCGTCCTACTTGGTCATCACGATATTTCAAGGAATGAGCAGTCACGTGCAACGGTTCGAAATGTAGTGAAAGCGATCTTCCACAAAGAATTCTCAATGAGGACACTCGTAAGTCACAAATGCTCTTTAGATCATTGCAATTTTCTAAAAAAAAAACATTTGGTTTTTATTAACCGTTTTAAAAACAAAACAAAAATATTTGGCAAAATTTTTGTGTCCAATAGATCATATCTCCGTGTTTTTGTTTTCATTGAAAATAGCACCTTGAGAAAAAGGTTTTGGATTTCGAATAGAAAAGTCCAATTAAAAGTTCGACATTTTAAAAATTAAAACAAAAATCATGAAAAGTTTAGTATTCATGGATTTTGTAATTGATTGAAAAAATTAGCATCAATGTTTTCTTTACTTCTTGTATACCAAACTATATAAGGTCAAATTGTGCAAATTTATCATTTATTCGTTTTATTAAAAAAAAATTATATTTTTTTACGTTAGCATAACGATATTGGCCTACTAATTTTGGACTACTCGGTTCCGATGGCGGATAATTTGAATATTTCTCCCGTAAAATTGAACTGGAATTCACCGCCTGTGAGCGGGAAAGCGATGATCGCTGGCTGGGGTCAAATGGGCTGGAACCTTCCAGCCACGCCCAACCTAATGGAAACCACCATTGACATTTGGACCAATCGCAAGTGCGCCGCCATGTACGGACCACTCGCTCCTGGTGGAATCACTAATCACATGATTTGCGGTTCGGCTGTAGGGAAGGATGCTTGTCGCGTAAGCATTCGCCTTTTTCTAAAAACTTAAAAAAAAAGAAAAAAAAAGCTTACTCTTCTTTTTTTTTAAACAGGGCGACTCAGGTTCACCGCTAATGATCTCAGGCAGTGATGGGCAGACAGAGCAAATTGGCGTTGTCTCCTGGGGAATCGAATGCGGTCGCTACCCTAGTGTCCACACACGTCTCGCTTCCTACTACCCATGGGTCCAGAAGAACAGGTTGGACTAAGGGTCACTCGGGTCAAACGTCACCTGTCACAGTGTCACGGGTGACCCTTGACCCGGAAGGGTCATCGTCCCAGACATGGAAATTACTTCCAACAAATGATACTCATCCTGCACAAGATACTTATTCAAATTTCAATTCAAATGCAAATATCTTAAACTACAAATTTTTTTGTAAACTCGTTGTAAATGATTTAAAATATTAATTTATTTTATAATTTAAACGTTAGGTAAAAGTTATTCGTTATATTCTAATTTATTGTCGCCAATATGCAAACTCAGGAATTTGGATACAATACAAAGTAGAGTTTATTATTTAATAATATAAATGATAAATAAATGGTTTGCACAATAAAAGTGTAATTTTGTATAATTAAATTTTAATAAATAACAATGATTTATAAAAATATTTTTGTAAAGCTTTTTCTTAAATTCTTTAGATGAAGTGGAAAGGACAATTCTGACCTTCCCGGGAATAACAACATACTTCAAAAACAACAATTGAATCAAGTTGCTACGCTAGAAATTTGTAAAAATCAACAAAATTTGTGGCAGTCTGAGCCGCCCTGTATTTTTTAGGATAGGTAAATAGATTCGTAATTTGATGTTNAGATTCGTAATTTGATGTTACGAATCTCCAGAGACAAGAATTGACTTCGTTAAAGATTCTTTTAACTCAATTTCAATCCAAAGGCCATTTACTTTTTCAAAAAAAAAAGTTTGCTACCTAACCTCCTTATGGGATATAACATGTAAATTTTTCACGAGGTCACCTATTTGGAACCTTTTATTTCAGTTTTGGAAATTTTTTCAAGAGTTCAGTAGATGTGTTTCCTTTCCTTTCCACAAATCAAGAATACAACAGGAATACAAAAAAAAATCGAAATCATATTTTCAAAATTTTGAAAAAGTTCAGGCCATGGAGTGAAAAATGAGGTAAGGGGTTAGTTTTCGAACTAGAAGAATCTATATTGTCGATTTCTTTTGTATACTATCTTAAGACAGTAGAGTCCTATGGGCTAGGACTCTAGTGAGGGGGGACCTGTGGCGATAACGCCACACAGTGACGCAGAGCATAAAGCCCCATTCACATATAGCCGCCGACTGCAACTTCAAAATGTAGCTTGCAATTCTGCGCTGTAGTTTTGAAGTCACATAGCAGAATCTTGCAGCTC
>VYYI01004217.1:0-10747 GCA_021029175.1 Bilobella aurantiaca
CAAATCTTTGGAGAAGGTAAACCATGAACTTTTGCACGTTATTCTCTGAGGATTTGCTCTAATGTTGTCAAAATTTCCCAAAGAAGGAAGATTGATGGAGCCAAACGAGATTTACATTTCTCTTAGCGACCTATTGGCTATCGCTGGAGGCAAAAAGTGGTTTTTTTTATTGGATCACAAGAGGGAAAAGACGAGCAAAAAAGATGTTAAGTTGGGAAGAAGCCGCTTGGCAATGAATTTCGAGAGACAGTGTGCGTATCTTCTTCCATCTTAACATAACTTGTTCTCTTCAAAAAACATTGCTAGTGGAGCACTTTTTTGTTCGAATTCTTTCAATAATTATTTCCCTTCCATCTTCTAATTGAGCAGCAAGAACCCACATTATTAGAAATTCCTGAAGCATTTTTTTTCAACAATTATGTAACCAGTTGAGCAAACCAAATATGCTCATCGTTTACATTTAGAATTACTGAATTACAAAGGCATAAAATTAATAATGCGTAAATGGACAGTGCCAAAAATTGCAGAAACATAAGCCTAAACAAATCAGAGCCAGAATCAGTAAATTTAATGTGCTTAAAACAAACGTGGTCATTTAGTCCTTGCAGTATGGCACATTTTAAGTATCGTTTTAGTATTTACTGACACATACACATGATTAGGCTGCAAAATTGCACGAGGAAGCAAAGTATTTGCTATATGTAAATAAATTTATAGATGGTGAGCAATGATGCACGCAAATAATAGAGGTCTGCCTTGATGATGTTTGTAAAAATTTAGAATTTCAAGTTCATTTTTGTGTGTCGAGGACTCGGTTTAGTTTTTTAATGGTTTTATAATATCATTTTCTAATGTACGGCAATTAGAAAAAATTCAATGAAATTCTCGTAATGAACAAACTTGTTTCAAAACTTTGTATTGTTTTTGTTCAAATAGAAAAACCAAACAAGCCCGAATTCTCACCGAACGTAAAACAGATTCAAAACTTGAGTGATCCTGATGAGCAAAACGTCAAGGTCAGCGTTACTTGTGGATCGTACGGAGGCCAACCCTGGCCAAAATTCAGGTGGTTTATTGGTAAGTGTGTGAAACAATATACAAAACAAAATCAATCCAATAATTCAGTGCAAAATTAATCAAATACTAATTTGTTGGGTATTAGGTACCGAAGAGCTGACTGAAGGACTTGGAGCATATGAGAACACAACTTATGCCGGTCATTTATGGATACATCAAACATTGACAGGTCACAAATTTACTTCCAAAGACAACGGACAGTATCTGCGCTGCGTCTTAGTCCATGACGCTCTTGATGACAATGACGTCAAAGAAGTGTCGGAGAGAATAATAGTGCACTGTAAGTTTAAAAAAAATATATAAATATATACATATATAAAATGTGTCTAATTCTACATTGTACATTGTATTGTATCTCACGCGTTGATATAATAGAGTTAATAGAGAATTATGGTTTATTAGATAAAATAATTGAAAGTATATAATAGATATATAGAAAACCTAGGACTCATTAACACATATGCATTCAATTGAGGGCAGTTTTTAGAATTCATGATACAATATGAATAATAGTAATTATAGAAGTATATAATCTATTTTTTTTATTATTTCATCAAGATGCTCCAAAGGCAACAACAGAAAATATGCAAACGTTTGTACCGACGATTGGAGACGATGCAACTTTGAGCATCAACATTTCTTCCAATCCAAAGCCACAAGTAGTTTGGCGCATTAATGAGACTGTAATTAGTCCGCCACAAAAAAACTGACAAATACACGGCCTACAATCTTGTTGAAATTACGGTAAGAATTTGTTGAATAAGACCGAATACGTTAAAATCAAAAAGCGTTTTAAGAAATTTAAAATTTTATTTTTTTTAACTTTGAGTAGAAAGGTGTCTGGGCCATTGGTCTTCAAATCAGAAACGTGGATGAAGAAGATTTAATGAAAATATACAAACTGGAAGCACGCAATATCTATGGCACTGTCAACTATGACCTTCGCATTACATCCAACAATCCAGCGACAGGTAAGATTTAAAAAAAACTTATAAAACAACTTTTCAGAATACTACCAAAATTGTAAAAAAAAATACGACATTGCAACAACGAAGGGGTATGATTACATATTGTGATTATGTATATATGAATACAAAGATATTGTGTGTAGAATGCAGTAAATATAACGTTTCTTTGAGTAAAAGTGATTAAAAAAGTTACAATTGGATATATATTTAAGAAATATATTTTGGGCAAAACTCGGTAATTACACATTTCCAAACATCTAGATTCATGCTACTCTACGCTTCTCATCACAAAACATTTTAAGCTACTGATAAACTTAGCATATAAACAGTAAAATGAAGTAATTTGTGAGTACTCAAATAGTAAAAAAAATAGCACTTAATAAATATTACTTGATATTTTGCGGAAGACGTTAATGAAGATTTGGAGAATTTAACTACATTCTTGTACGCTTAATACCTGAAATTGTATGTAAAAGCTCATTGCAAAGAATCTTCTTGTTCTAAGTTCTAATTCGGAGTTATTTGTGTATTTTCAGCGGGTGGGCTAAGTGCTGGAGGAATAATTGGCCTCTTCCTAGGAATTCCTGCTCTACTCATCCTAATTGCTGTCATTGTAGTCTATACCAGGGCCCGAGGATTGCTTTGTTTCAAAGGTGAATCACAAATGACCTGATTTCTTATAATTATGTTGCGGTCTAGGAACTAGATCACGTGTGCTTGTACAAAATTCAAACTTCCCGCTACCTCTGGAATCGACTCTACACTGCTGCCAAATTGCAAATATGTTCAAATTTTTGCCAAACACATAAATTTGTCTTCAAAGCAACACCAGTACAACACACACCATAACTGTGATTTGTTTGTAATGTTTAAGAAATACAAAACTGTATTTATGTTTTGAGCGTTTTCATTATTCTACAGTTTTTGCTTTTGCACCTCTGCACGGTTGCTTGCTAATATGATTTGCATGTTTGACCAAAGATTAATTTTTGACCGAGGAACTGGTTATGTTTTATTTTAAATTTTATTTTGCTTAGTGGAATTGCACAATATATTTTGTGTAGCAAGTAAGCTATAGATTAAGTCGCGTGTAAACTATGTATAAGCGGAAAGAAAATGTTTGCAATAACAAATTTTATTGAGAAAAACTCGTGGGATAGCTGTAAAAATTTTTCAAAAAATAATGGTAGCCTAACTTTGGTCAAATTGTAAATTGCGGCAATGTAAATAGCCAATTCTAACAGCTATCGCTTTACTAAACAATAAAAACTGTTTTAAATAATTAAATCAATCACAAATAACTCTCAATTGAAAGCTTCAAAGAGTTTTTCTCAAATAATTTTTTATTGTAAAATAAAAGGGGCTGGAGAGGATACGCACTCAACGGCAAATATTGATGGGCCCCCGTCAGACTTGGGTGAAAATGGTGGCAACGAGAACCCTGAAAGTGGGTATCCACCAATTTCCGAGACTCCAGCCGCTCCACCAGGACAACCACCACCACCATGGCAACAACCATCATAATAAATATTTAAACGGCAATTCAGTGGTGCCACCTCCAGCACCCACCATCCCCCCTCCTCCACTTGACGACAATGACTTGTCGCCCTACGAAAACGGATTCGGGAGGCCAGTAAAGTATAGTCCTGTTTAAATTTAATAACCTACAAGAGATTCTAATCAGCTTCCATTAGTAAATAGTGAACTATCAAATATTTAATTGCATTTTTAATAAGTATTTATAGTTAAACAACAAAACTTCCAATAGTTAATTAGCCGTTCTCACAAAGCCTCCCACCAGAATCAAACTAGTACCTATAATTTTTGTATCTTGCAAAAAGTAACTACAGATCAAATAATTTGAACAAACGAACATCGAATATGTATATAATATATTAAGACAGTATGTAGTTGAAACAGATATTAAGTTGCATGAACTATTAATTCTGCTACAACTAATTCCAGTTACAGAAAAACTTGAACTGAGCCAGCTAACATTCAGTATTTAATATATTTCGTATTTGTAAAAATACTTGAACACGTAGAACAAGGCTTCTTTTTCATAACCTTTAGTTTTAAAACATAAAACTTTTTGTTAAAGATTTAGTTAATTATAGTTTTAGTGAAAATGGCAGCTTACATTGTTTGGTTGCAGAGAAATATATGCATATCATTGTATTGTAAATATGTTTTGTAGGGAAGAATGGGTATTTAGAAGGGGTGTATTTCTAATTTTTATTCTTAATTTTACAGCATCTTTAAATGATGTATTGCATAATGATGTAGTAGGAGTAATTATTTTCTTATTTTTTACATTACTGTAAATGTGCCAATTTTGGTGAATTGTATTATATTTAAAATCGGGTTACAGGAGCATTGAAGTTAGCTTTTTTTTGAATTGGCCATTGAGTTGTTGCGTTTATTTGGTGTATTTGTGCCACGAAGCCTTTAATGTTTTGAACTTTGCCTTTTCTAAAATTGCATTACGTGCAAAACACTGTGCTCTTAATAGTAAAATAATAATAGTGTTAAGCTGTAGCTTCAACTAAAACATTTTGATGGAACACATTAGCTTTTATATTTGTTGTATGTAACTTACATATGTTGAAGTTATTGGTATAATACCTTGCAAGCATTTGCCTTCAATGTACACATTACTTTGAACCTATAAAATAAAATCTGTCTCAAATTTTTTATTAATTTTCATAGCACTGTTTGGAGAAGTATTAGATTAAGTGTAACTTTTATTATTTTTTTTTTGATTGACTTTATTTATACTCGGTCCCTCAACCAAAAGGCCATAGACCGAGTTAAAATTTCAACTTACGGATTAGTGTGTATTAAACATTATTTATTTATTTAGTGTAACTTTAATGGACTCACGTAAAACATCGAATTTTCAAACGCACTTAATTCAAAACGCTTTACTTTCAATTTTTCCAGGAGATGATGGAACTGCTTCTGAAAAGGAACGGTACGTAACCTGTCTCAAAAGATTTAATACTTAAATACTAATACCAAATAAAACAAGCACTCTTTTGCTCTACTAATTATTAAATACTTAATATAATTCAAATTTTTTAGGATGGATGGAGAAATCGGTGGAGCTGGTGCCGGCGTAGAAGAAAAGCCGGTTACAGTTGCGCAAAGTTTATCATCACGTTTAAGCGCAATTTACGAAAATCTGGTTGCCAAAAAGAAGGACAAAACGTCACCACCAACAGAAGATGAGGCAAACAAGGTGTGATTCAGCTGCTTTCATTATATTAGATTACAAATTATACAATAAGAAAACAAAAGCAATTTTATTCTAGTGCCAAAAATTGCCAAAAATTTTCCTACCATTGCTGTCAAAGTTGAATATCCAAAAGATAATGCAGAATATTATATAAATAATGCAAAACCTTCAAAACTCCCAATTGCCTAATAACTACTTATGCAATATTAAGGCTTCAAATAAAAAAAAACTATGATTTCCTACACTACCTTTATATATACACTATATATTTATTATTACTATACTAAATATATATTATTACTTATTTACTATATCTAATTACTAACTTCGCGAAAATGGCAATTGTGTATGGATGTATCGACGCATCAACGTGATTTTACTTGTTGGACAAATTTAATTACCTTAAATTTTTGATTTTTTTTTAGGAGAAGGAAGCCATTCCAGCTGATGAGTCACCTGCCGAAAAGAAGCCAGAAGATATTGTATATGCCGAGTTGGATTTAGTAAACGAAATTGGTGGGAAGCCCGTCGTTAGATGCACCGACGACAAAACTGAATATGCAGAAATAGTGGGTACGGTACCACTTGGCTCCACTTTAAAGGAACCACCAACCGACAAGAGCCCAGGGGGCAGTGTGAACCACAGCCCCAAAAAGTAGAGATTGTATTTCCATAGATCTGAACAATTTTTTCTTATTTTTGAGTTTCTGCTGAAGTCGATCTGAAGTTGATGATTTACAGGTTTAAGTTAATTACCATACTCAATATGACTAATAACAGTAGTTTAGTACATGTATGAGTAACGACGCAAAAGTTAGGGAAATGATATAAGAATAAGGATTAATTTAACCTTACCACCATCAAATTAAGTTTTGAAGTGAACCTATGCTAAGGCACTACCTACCATAACTTAAAGTAATTTATATTAATGTAAGCACAAAAATCTACAATACATCAAACGCCAGCGTGTCACAAAATACTGTCCATGTCAAATCTACAATTTGCTAATCAAATGATCACGTTTCTATTAACTCCGCCCATTCGTACAAAACTTATGCAAATTTATAAGATCTCTCACAACAGCCTTCGAAGTCTTATTTCCTGTTTATACAAAGTTTAAATTCTCCATTTGAAAAAAGGATCCATCAAAATCGTATCTGCTTAAACTTTTCATGTTTTTTTAAATTTTCAAGCTTTTGTACAGTATTGGTGAAGCTTTAGGGATTTCATGAAACTTTGAAATTTAAACATAATCTTGTATTATGTATTTATAATCATTTAGAAACTTGAAACATTGTATTACATTTAAGGGTTTGTTTTAAATAGCCGAAGAAAATGGATCTGACAACTGTGTATGTAAAGTTAATGTGTGTTAGATAGTGAAGCAAACATAACTGTTATGTGGGAAAGAATATAAAGTATTAAAGTGAAAAATGTTTCAATAGAGACTTGAGCATTAATTTTATTTTGTCATGACATAGCATTGAGTTTTGTTACTATTTTTACTTTAAAGATTTAAATATTTGTGATTTTTGGACAAATAATTTAAGAATCTCATAAACTCATTCTTGAATTCATGACAATGCACATAGGATTAATTACCTAGAAAATTAGTTCCGGCGAATCATCTTGTAAAATTGTATGGTTGAGACGTAATTCGTAGAGTATCAAATGTTTGTATTCAAACGAAAATAAAATGCTTTAAGCTTAAATGTAAAATTTCTGCCGAAAAGCAACTTAATATTACTGAATACGCATTATGTACTTTGTTGAAATACGGTTTGAGATGTACATATTTCAATTTAGGGCCCACGGCCCTTAGTCCGGAGGTTAGAAGCGTTCTCCTAACTTGGACAGTGCCGGGTTCAATTCCCGGCAATAGCAACGTAAAAAAAAGTGATGGGCTGGTACTGGTGAGTGGAAGCCTGGAAATGTGGGGTCGTGGAGGATGAACTTGGGTCATTATGCGTACGGTGGGGTTCTACCTGGGTACAAGAGTTGTAAGAGCGGAAGGGTGTGGGGAGGGTGGTTTAACCACCCATGGAAGAAACCCCTCACCCCTTGAACGTTTAGAAAATACTTGTATCATACAAAAGTAAGGTTTGACTTGCAAAGGTCATCTTGAGGTAAAAATGCCAGATTAAAGCGGGTCTCGTGTCCCATCCAATCCAATCCATTTAATATTTTTGATTCCTTCAAAAGAATGCTTTGATGTTAAAAAGTTATTTTTGGTCAAGGGGTCATTCGCGCAAGAAGTGGGAGTGAGTTTTATTAAAAAATATTTTACATTCTTTTTCCTTGTATAATTAGCGTTTAACTTTGAAAGGTAATTTTAAAACTTTGGTAGAATTTTGGGATCAAAATTATTCCTAAGAGAAAAGTGTTTATAATAAAAATACTACTGCTTCCTATATAGGAGGAAGAACTTTGCAAAGAATCATTTTTCATGTTTTCATAGTATTATATACTTTGAGTTGACATTATAGCTTCTAATGGGGTAAAATCTTTTGCCTTTTTTCCGCTACATGAAGAAAATATATTGTAACTAAACAATACTTTTTTATTCTTAACATAATTTATTTAAAATTCAGCTGTTTTTTAAATTAAATTTGTTTCGTCCAAAATATCGAGCGAATCACGATAAATGAAACCTGAAATTTAGCTTGTATAGCGTCCGAGTTACCATGAAATAAGACAGTTAGTAATCTAGCAATATAATACATGAAAAGTAAAATTATGAGTCGAAACGCTTACACATCTGCATTTTGCGTAATCCACCCGATACATTTTCCGGCTTAATCCAGCTGCGCAAGTGCCATCACAATCGAAGGTAGTGTCGCATTCGCACCGACCGTATCCTTCACCAGTTTCAATGCATATGTCAGTAGCGCCCGCTGGGCAGTAATCATAGCAATGCGCATTAGTGCTAAACTCATACCGGCATTCTCCGTATCAATCGCCAGTTTAACTAAGAACACCCTTGGTAGTCTTGCAAAGTGTTTTACAGTAGTCATTTCGCGAACAATGGCATTTGCAGAGGGCGCAACCTTCGGCAGTTTCGGTGCAGACAACCTCCGGCCATACGTCTGTTGAACAAGTATTGCTACCGTTAACAGAAGTAGCCTCAGAGTCCTTCCTCTGAGCAAAAACATAAAGACAGTGTAATAATATTACTTATTGTTCAGTGCATGTAACAGTGCAGGTTAACATTGGATTTAGTCGTTTTACTTACTTACTTGTTTGTAAGTGTTGATTTGTTTGTATTATATGGAATTTATTTTACTAAAAAACTTAAGTTATAAGATTGTTTTTTTTTTGTTTTTGAACAGATATTTCGAGATAAGACACCAAGGAATAAAATACTGTTAATAATTATGGTAAGCAATTAGCTCTTCATAAAGAGTGGAAATATTATAAATTCTGAACAATTTGCTAAATCATATTTTAGAGAAAAAGGAAAGACTAAAAACAACGTATCAGTTTTACATCGCCAGCAGCTTAAGCGAATGCTGTTGCAAAACTTGCAAAGCAGAATGTGTGGAACTGCATTTTCTGTTACAAGGAAAATAAAAATGATGTTCTGAATTCTGAATTTGTAACTAGAATTTATAGGCTCCAATAGCATGTCTACAAATTATTCTACTAACCCTTGCATATTGATGGCACTATCACCTTAAAATATTAAAAAATCATTAGGATCCTTGAATATCCTTGAATAAGTGGGTCATGAACAGTAATAGACCTTACAAATGAGTTCAAATATATTTTTAAAAAATGATGAAAATCATTTAGAGTAAATTAGTAGTGTTAGTTGCTCAAGTTGCTTAATTATCTTGTTTTTCCTTTGCTAGAAATGTAAACGATTAACAACGTAGCAAGTAACAGCAACTGAACAATTAGGGCTGATACTTCGCAGTGGGTTGGGTTTTGGATGACGGGCACTGGTGAGTCCGGACTTTTACAAACTGTAGAAATTGGTCGCTGGAAGTTAGCCCCTCATCCCCTGGAAGTTGACCCCTCATCCCCTCAAAAGCGAGAAGTTAGCCCCTCATCCCCTCAAAAGCGAGAAGTTAGCCCCTCCTCCCCTCAAAAACGAGAAGTTAGCCCCTCAGCCCCTCAAAAAGAGAGGTTAGCCCCTCAGCCCCTCAACAATAAAAATTAACCCCTCAATACCTCTAGCCTAAAAATCATCCTTTGCATATCAAAAATACTCAAAAATCACTTCACAGCAGATAAACAGTAGTTTCTTTTAATTATTTCACAAAATGCAAAGTTTTAGTAAAATTGCACTTCCAAAACGAGAAGTTAATCCCCTCAGCCCCTCAAAAACGAGAAGTTAGCCCCTCAGCCTCTCAAACATATAAATTAACTCCTCAATATCTCTAGCCTAGAAATTATACCTTAGCATAACAAACAATCTCAAAAATCACTTCAGAACAGATAAACGATAGTTTTTTTTAATAATTTTTGATAAAATTCAAAGTTTCAGTAAAATTTCCCCTCAGGTTCTCAACCACAAAAATTAACACCTAATTATTTCTTCGTTTTATTTTTTTATCATAATTAGCTTGGTCCTCCCTCTTGCCACAAGCTGCCAAGCAAAACCGAGAGAGTAATGTGAAATCCGAATATACTCTAAGCGCAAGTATTATGCATTTCAAGTTATTTGCTCACCAAAAGTCAACTAGGTAACAAAGGAATTGCGTGCGGCTGTGTGACATTGCATTAGAAGATTTGATTTAGGACTGGACCCGTTCCAGGACAGGCGGATCTAAAATTGAGATCAAGTTCCTTTTGTCATTGTACGGGCTTGAAAGTCCAGCTAAGGTAGTTTGCGTAAAGTGAAATTAAAACTTAAGTTTATTTGAATTGTATTTTTTGGCATCAAATGGAAAATTTTAAAGCAAAGAACGAATTCCATGCGAATGTGAGAAATGCATTTTCATCTAAAAGATTTTGGTCTGATGCTGTATTTTTATTTTTATTATTTATTAGGCTGCTGTTTAAGTGGATAGCTCTATTTTAGTGAAAAGTGACTGAATTTGAGTATTTTTTAATTGATTGAATTTAGGAAAAAATTTTGTTTGAGAATTAGGCCGAATTGACAGGCTTTGGTTATTTAATTGAACTGAATAGCAGCTTTGTACTTCTGCTAGGGTTTGGAGGTATAGTAATTAGTTAGGTAATACTAACTAGGAAAATTAACAATTGTTAATTGTTAATTAATTGTAATTAATTGAATTGAATTGACAAGACCCTGCTGCTGTGGAAGGGTGAAGGCAACTTGGAGAGAGGAAGCCTGAAGGGTGAAGAAGGAAGCGCGAGGACTCGTGTCCACGGACGCTGCCAACTCCCCTCCACGTCAGCGGTTTCCACCTCTTGAGCGCGAGCGCTCAAACTCATAGACCGTGTGGCAATCGATGCCTACACGAACACTGCTTAAGCTCTACATGTGTGTTAATGA
>VYYI01004218.1:0-10746 GCA_021029175.1 Bilobella aurantiaca
TCTCATATGAAAACTACTGTGTTGGCTACACAAGAGCCAATTATAGTCCTGTGACTCAAGCATTCACTTGTACTAAAACTCCAAAACCTAAGACAACAGTATGTCCGAACTAACAAGTTCCTTGTTTGAATCAGATTATGGGCTTGAAACATCGCTTGATGCAGCAATTTGTTTCCTTTTCGATGAATAAAATTGGTTAAGCACAAAATTAAATGACATATAGAGACCATTGGAAAATCAATGAATAAAATGCCCTCTTATTTAATTAGGTTTGAGAAGTCAATGCAACTAGATTTTAATTTACTTTAGTTTCTTGTTCAATGTTTTAGAAAAATAAACTACAATTTTTTTAGTATCCAGAAACTTCATTTAACTTACTTTCGTGCAACTATTTCACTTGAAAATTGAAGTAAGGTAGGAATTTTTCATTAGACTTATATTAAATCTTTTTTGGGAGGAATGCTAACCTTGCTCCGGCTACGTAATCCAGTTAACTATTTTTGGTTTGGAGAAATTTGTCAGCATTACGTATTCGAATTACAGAAGAGTTTCAGGATGATGCAGATGCTGAAAAAAATCAAATTTAAATTTATGTGCTTAGTAGAAATTTTCAAATTAATAAAATACATATGTTCCGAGTTATAAAATTCTATTTGCAAGACAGGTTTATAGCCTTGTCGGTTACCTATGTTTATTGAATCGACTTTTTTTACATCACGAAACGTCGCAAGTGTTAGACGTCTATTACTCTAATATAGGATCTTAAATTTAACTTCACAGTATAGGATAGCCTTGACATTTATTCCAAGCCCATTGCCGAGATACGAGATAATCGTTTCTTATTTCTTGTATGTATCAATATGTATTACATGTTTGTTACACATTATTTTAACCATTCTATTTAATTTATTTTAAAAATCCATTCTAATAAAACTCAACTCCTATTTTGATATTTTGTGTTAACATTGCATTAACAAATATAATCTTGTTATATTTATCTTAAATATTTAACTAAATAAATATTTTGTTTTAAATTACGAAAAGTTATCGGTCCATTTTACGTTCAACAGAAGGAAGACAAAGCTAGCAAGCTCAAAAGAATCAAACTACTACTTGTAAGAATTCATACTTTACAACATTGCACATACGATTATATTAACAGAAACCATAAAAAAATTTCTGAGAGTGTCATTTGTGGAGTTGTTGACAGTGGTGAATTGCGCAATAGTAATTTAATGCTGTTACGTCATATCATAATACAAAAATTTGCAATGTTGTTTTCAAATAGCATCATTTACGTTGGTGTCTCCATTCCTGTTGAATAACATTTGCCTACGTGTCTAAATGTTTTTCTATGTAACAGGGGTTCAAATCCCCCAATCAGCCGCAAATAAGGCTTCGGTATTGGTTTTCTCCTTAGAAGTATAACCATGCCTCTGACCTTGGGTATGTCCGTATCTCCATGAGTGAGTGCATAAGCATACCCCGAGGGAGGACATAGAAATCTCTCCGTAGGCTTTCCAATGGCCTTGTGACAATTTATAAGACGATTCACATTTGCGTACAGGTATGCTAATGGGCCTTTATCCTTCCACATCCCTACCAAATCCCTTTAAATATTGACCATCAATACCATTTTTATGTAAAAACGTTCCATAAACCTTCTGAGATAGACACTTAACAGGCAAATCTGACAACACTGAATAGCTAATCAAGACCGGAATTTTGACTCCTACTGTACGATCAATTAGTAATACTACAACCTGCAATCTACTTGTACAATTACAATTAGTGACAATAAACCGTGGTAAATATGGTGCACTCAAGCAACGTCAGTAGAAAATCAAATCAAATTCTAATAGTTCTCTAGACCGTTTGTTTCATACTAAAGTAAGGATTGACAACGAAATGTCTTACGGAGGTCAACAGGCATTTTTGGGACAATAAAGGCTTCAAGGATCATATGAACTATTTTGAAATTGAGTTTGGTGCAAAAGCCGTGAATAAAATGACACTATTCTCAATATTTTGGGAATTATGTGGTCAACGACAGGGTACGGAGGAAAGTATACTACAAAAATGTTGTTTACTTTTAAGAGAAGCAACGTTTGTAGGGTTCATTTTCGCTTCTAAGTAAACCGTTGCAAACACACGTAAACTAAGCAGCGCATTGTACTAATATGAACAAATTCTAAAAGTAATAGTTTTTGTTTCATAAAAAAATAGCAAAATTCCGATTAAGCCGGGTTTTTAAATTTTATCGGTAATTTAAAGAGTAGGGGGAAGTGTCACCTATAAGTCATTGTGAAACAATGAAAAATTCTTATTTAATCCAGAACTAACAATAGCCCAAAAAAGGATATCATCACCCTGTGTTGGTGGTCATTAAGAGAGAAATAGATGCAAGGGAAGAATTTGTTTGGTTGAAAAAATTAAAACTTCTAATTCAAACCAAGGTAAAGATTCCGACAGGAACGATTCTTCGGTTTTGTGGGTTGTTTAAATGTTTATAGAATATGAGCCACCTGGGCCATTAAAAGTATAAGGTCTTCCATTTCAGATGAAAATAGAAAGAAACGAAAAACCCTTTTTCCGTGATTCAGTGATCGTCTAAGAGGGCATAGATATTATAGGTAAAGTGTCAGGGTTCATACGGGCCATTGATACCAGCATTTTAGCACCCATTTTATTTTATCCAATAATAGAAACTTTTTTTAAACTGATTTTTATACTTGGTGGGTCATTTAGGGGATCCAGGGTCAGATCGGAAGATTGCAATGCTTGGTGTCTGTTACATAATTTCAAAGTTAAATTATACCATAATGGAAGACTGAAAAAACAGTACGAGTATGTAAATTGCAGTAAATGAATTTGCTAACCCAAACAATTTCATAAACGCTAGATATTTTTATATTATTCTTTGTGTACTAATTGTAAGATTTCGAATCTTTAACTATGTTAATATAACCTAATTAAGGAGGCAAAATTTCGAAAAATTACAATACACAATATGTTCCGTTTTGAAGGCTCTGTGGTCATCAGGACCTTCATAACTTTTCGTTTCATGCAAAAGTAGGATTGGACGTTGAAAGGTCATGTTGTAATCAATTTGGGGGTCAACAGAAAGAACAGTGAATATGGTATAATATGTTGTTTTTCTCATATCTGAAAACAGTTTTGAGATGTGTTGAGTAGTTCCTGAGATAATCGTAATGCTCAGGTAGACGGACGGACGATTAGAAATGACGAAAACATAAAGTGAAATTTACAGTTTTTAAATTTATATATTATATTTATGTTAAGCAACTTTTAAATCAAAGTAATAAAGTAATTGTAAAAATTAATAAGTGAATATCATCTAATAATTATTTGATAGACTTAAATAGAATTAAAAGAAGTATTAAATCAACTTATTCTATCCTCTAAAAAGTTCAACTTTGCGTGTTCAACTTAAACATTAAATTTGCAATACTGCTAAAGCTTTTGAATCTTATACTTCAGTTCACATTTAAATGCCGGTTTACACCTCTATCTTAAAATAATTCTAATTAAATGAAAAGCTCTTTCAACTGTGATTGTACTGTATTTGTATTGAACAATTTATTCTAGCGTGACAGGATATTTAAGTTGACTCCTTAGCCGTGACTTACAACTGAAGCATTGATGCTACATGCTGAATATCAATATGTAACTTGACATCCCTGTTTCCATGTGACGCTTTATAAGTAATCCAGGGGCCAACAATACTAAACAGGCTGTGATTGCACCTAAAACTAATAACTCTCCACAATATATGTAGCAATAATTTTTACCAAAATTAACGTTCCCAAGCATCCAAAGACAATGTATTTCAGGCACGACCGCTTTAGGGTACAAATGTTGTGATAAATTTCCATTACTTTCGTTGAGCATAATTTGCTACAAATCCGACAGTAAGTGTTGAACGCAGTCTGGGAGCACCCACTCATATCAATTGTAACCGACTGCAATCGATTCAGAGTCCTTTCGTGAGTTTCTTGAGAAATTTGATAACGTAGTTTTTCGTGTTCGAAGTTCACTTGATAGCTTTTGTTAAGTGGTCTACTTCCTGGGTAAGACGTTGGCGGATCATTCGGCAATGACTGTGCACCACCTTCAACACTCATTTTCAGTTGTGAAAAAAAACCTCTTAACTATTTAGAATATGCTAAATCTATCCTTCACTGCAGACAATAATAAACCTAACCCAATAATTGCTATATTTGTATTACTACGCCTAAATAAATTCTCATACAAAATATAATAAACCGTTGCAAACGCAAGTAACTTAAGTAGCGTATATCCTGATATCTAAATACTTTTCTGCAACACTAGCAAAAGCACGAAAAAGTCAAGTTTTTTTTGTTAGGGTCAATAGCAAGCTCATCCTAAAAAGGTTAAAGGTTGGGGGTCAGATATGAAGCTGAAACCATCATAACCTTTCGATTTATGCAAAACTAGCATAAATCCCGTATAACCGATTTTTGGGATTTAGGATCATTTAAGGAGTCATTGATATAAGGATGAAGGTTCTAGGGTCACTTTGGTCCTTATAGTTTTTTGTTTCATACAAAACTAGCAAAAATCCCACAAATCTGAGTTTTCGGATTTGCGGGTCATTTAGGTAGTAGTCAAAATTAGGGTGAAAGGTATGACACATATGGCCCATTATAAAACCTGGCCTTACCCTTGACCCCTACTACCCATACCCGGAAACAGATTTAAAAAAGTTAACCCGTTTGAGTTATCGCGCAACCACGCAAGCAGTCAAACGGACGTATTGATTCCCAACATTCCCATAAAGTAGCTAATACGCTACTTAATAATAAAGGACATAATGGGAGCCACAATTTCGGGAAGATCGATGACACTTTTTAATAAAACATGAAGTGCCGAATGAACAAATTATTGATGGACAATTAACTAACCAGGAGTGCCTCGGAGGTGTTTATTTTTTAAAAATCCGAAACTCTGACGTTAAATTATACTAACAAAATAATGATTTTTAAGCATAGTGAGTCTTTGCAATATTCAACGTTTGAGATACTTAGAAAGAAATGTGATGTAATCTTATGAGATTTGCACCTTCGGTTTTCATTTTCTTTCAAGTTCTTCCTCACTCATTTACAATTCAGAAGAGCAAAAGAGAAGAGATGAGAAAAAACTGAAAAGTCAAGAGCAAATCTCACCAGAAATTAACACAATTCTCTTAAGATTACTAATTATCTTGTTTAATTTTGGACATTGCAAAAGGAGACTTCTTTTAAAAATCATTATTTGACATGCTAAATTTACTACCGCAGTTTCAGATTTAAAAAAGATAAACATCTCAGTGGCACTCCTGGTAAGAGTTAGCTAAGGATCTTATGTATAGGAATACTATGCTTAGAATTATATGATAAGCTACAAAGAGTCAAGGTTGGTCTTCTAGAGGGAGAGTTCATAAGGGAGCAGTCAGTCAGTCAGCGGTCAAAGTCAGCTTTGGAGTGTCAAAGGCCAAAGGGTGTTATCGGTCGAGCTGGCGAACGTCACTGGTAACTGGCAAATCAGCCGGTTACTTCCGGCTTGATGGTCAAGAATGGAGGCCTCCATAGAGATAGAGCTGAAAGAGCATGGGCCGTGACTGCCTGTTTTCTGTGTATTATCTGCGTCACTGTCACTATATCAAAGACGTAGTATAAACTCTATCTAGAAGGTTTATTAATTTGGTTGCCATGCTCTGTGAAGCAAATACTTATGGGAATCAAAACCAGAAACAATTAACCAACATAAAGTATCATTTTTTAGAAGAACATTTGAGCGGTTTTGTTAAACGATAATAAGAGTCGATATTAGAATTTTCAATATAGTTCCAAACGCCACATGTATTATAATTTCAAGATGAAGAGCTGACAAGTTATAAACAATTTTCTTTTCATGAGGCAAATGAACACTAAAGATAATAAGATTTTCAAATTTGAGACTTCAGTTATTAGGAATTGAGGATTCGAAATTCCAATAATTGAATGAGACACTACAACAACAAATCCATCTACCAAAGAATGAAGTATTCGAGAAAAGGCATTGTAGATAGGCATTAACAAAAGTGTATCAAATTTAGATTAATATTTGTTTCTTGAATGCAGGTTTTTACTTGTTGACAATTAAACAATTAAAAAAAGTTATTCCGATAAGTTTGACCTTTATGGCTAGCACATAATGTTTAGTCGTTGACGTATGAAATTTTATTCGAATATTGTGATAAATGTGATTGTGAATATCACTGAAATTTTGTTTTTCATGGCGACAGCGGCTGACGTGCTGTTGCTCATTTTGCAAAGGCAGTTGAGGTAAATGGCAATGTAAAAATACCTGGTTAGAAATAATAGCTTACCAAATGTCGTTTAGAACTTCACATTGAATGAATGAACTTACACTGATGGTGCTACGTAAGAACTGATTACTTTTTTCAACTCATGACGCTCGAGTCAAAACTGGCTCGTGCACTATCAAAACCTGTATTAGTTAACATAATAACATAACATAGCTTCACTCGCTATTTTGGGTTTATTAAATTTTATGACAAGACATTTTGACACTCGTTCAGTAATCTTCAAAAATTGCCTGACTCATTTTTGCTCTGAAGTGCAATTGAAGTTAATAGTGCAATTAACAGTGGAGAATGATACCAAGAGTATGTTTGGCATTGTAGCTCGAAAGGAGTCATACTAACTTTTGAACTTGATCTGGGCCGAATATCAAAAAATTTATCCTCGAATAGAATTGAGACATGTTGTGCAATACCTTGTACAAACGAGCGAACAAACAGGCAGAGCAAAAAAATTAAGCAGCTAACCATACTCATCAAACGTGTAAAAGGAATAAAGCTTTTTGTTATGTTGTAACTAAAAGCTTTAAAAAAAATGTAAAAAATATACTAAAGAATCAGATGTTAGTTATCATTCTCGGACTGCTCTCATTTCTGAAAATTGACCACTTCTGGGTCAGACTTATGCTGCAAATTTGCTAAGCATTTGATTTTTGCTTCATCTAAACCGTGTAAAATTGAATGTTGTAAGGTAAACATATCCGGCCTGAGCATATTCCCTAACTAAATGAACCTTCTCCCACTATACACACGTGCTAATTTTGCTGCTGCCAAGTTCAAATTAAAGAAACTTGCAATACAAGGGTTCACTTCCTCTGCCTTAATATATTTCTAGGGAAGTCATGTTTGTAAAGCAGGTGCGGAACGAGAAATAGCACATCTATTTTCCTAAGCCATTCTTTTACAACTCACCAAGTAGGGCACACAAAACTCAAGGATTTGTCAAAATTTCGAACTGTCAGAGGATCCGAGCAAAATTGAGTTTTACAGAATTCGTTTGGTGCGCTGCTCCTTGGAAAACTTTGGTTTGTTTGGCTACTTTGGAATAAAATAGGCGATATTGTGCTAGCGATTGATATATGATGATTGAGACAAAAAAACAACACAAAACTTTCAAGTCATTGGCATTTCCGCCTTAAACCTATGTTCAAGAAAACTGTAGCGCTTATTAAGAACAACAAGTCTCATGTACGTTTAGAGTCGTTTAGTAGAGCTTCATTTTGACGCTAGTTTAAACTCAATGTTAACTTCAATAAACCGTTGCAAACGCACGTAACATAACTAGCGTATTGCACTGATATCAAAATACTTTCCTGCAACACCAGTCAAACCACGCAACCAAATTTTTAGGTTGGGGCCAATTACAAGCTCATACTAAAATAGTTGACGGGTTTGGGTGTCAGAAATGAAGCTGAAACCACCATAACTTCGACTTATGCAAATCTAGCAAAAACCCGTAAAACAGATTTTTCGGTTTTTTGGTCTTGAGGGTCTTTGGGGTCATTCAATAAATAATTCATTGATATAAGGATGAAATGTCTTGGTTCTTGAAATTATCATAACTTTTCGTTTCATGCAAAACTAGCAGAAACCGACAGATCCGAATTTTCAAATTTGGGGGTCATTTGGGGGGTTGTCAAAATGAGGCTGAAGGGTATAACCCCTATGGCCCATCTTTGAACTTTGCTTTACCCTTGACCCCTACTACCTATACTTGCAAACAGATTTGAAAAGAGTTAACCCGTTCGAGAGTTATCGTGCAACGAGTGAGACAGACGGACAGACGGTCTGGCAAACAGAACATTCCCATAAAGCAGCTTATGCGCTACTTAATAACTAATAGTAGAAGCTTTTTAAACTAATTAAATTTCAAATTAGCTGACGTTTGATGGAAAAATTTCCACTGATTTTAGAATTGAATCCTGCCTGCAATTTTGGTAGCTTTCATCAATTCGATATGCAGTAAGATAGAGCATGATTTGCTTAATACCAAAGTTCGCCTGTTGTGTCAGGATTTATGTAATTGGCAAGTGGAGGTCGTTGGCTATAAAACTCAGCCGGTTTTTACATTCATGAGTTCATTAGTGCTGCGCTTGGCTTTTTGTAAGTAACTTCTCATTTCTTTCTATTTTGTTAAGATACTATTCAGTTTTGAAAGTTTCATCTATATATTGTCCACTAGCCGTAACTAACTTTTTAAATCTCTTGTACGTTTTAACCTGTTACTTGTACAGTCTCAATTGTTGATTCAAAATTAAATTATTTTACAAAGTAGAGTTTAAGTCAAACAATAGCAAAACTCTAATATAGGTTGGGAAGTTTAATACTTTAAAAATACGTCTAGAACTTGAAATTTTCTGTAAGGCGTTTACCCTTACTTCTATATCATTGTGCAGCAAAATAGAAAGCCTAGTCAGGCAAATGGGCTGTGCTCAATTAGTTTACTCTGCCTAATCCTACGTAAAATGCTTTAATTCAAAATTGTATAATTTAGTTCAGTTGACTTCCAAAAAGTTGAAGGTTGAAAGTTATCAACGCTTACTGAGCAACTGCTAATAGCCTTTTATATTAAAAATGACTACTAACTTTTAGAATTATTCCGTTTGTTTAAAGATTTGAGTTTAACTAAGAATTGACTAAACAAAACACCAATGTAACAGTAATTGGTGCTTTTAGTGGAATTGAAGTCAAGGTTATAATTAGCAATTATATTTACTCTAAAAGTCAATAATAAGAAATCTAGGAATCCAAATATTTTTTACTAAACTAACTACAGTTACTGAGTTCCCGACATTTCCTATACAATTTATTTTTTCGTTTTTAGAAATGGCGATATTGAAAATTTTCATTCTTCTCGTTCTGGGCCTGTGCGCCTCTTCAAATGGCCAGATTTTTGACTTTGAAATTGAAATAAGCTTCGCCCCACTCTTTAAATTGTTTTTCGGCGGAGGGAGTAAGTCTTGTACTGGTTCTGACATTCCTGTCGACGGGAGCTGCGCCGCCTCATACGGAGATCCATGCGGCTTCACACAGCTATTCTCTCTCAACTATAAAAAGTGCATACCCGGTGCCTTCTGCTATTTTGGCGTCTGCGCATGCAACTCGGGATACTCCAACACTAATGTAAACATTAATGGACAAGCATACACCGTTTGCACGAGCACGTCTAACTACCAGGCAATTTGCAACTCCGATGCCGACTGTACTACCTCGCTGAGTTGCGTTAATAGACAATGCGCCTGTGGCGCCGGCCCAAATACATATGACATTAGCAAAGTGTTTTTAGATATCGACTCTAATGGCCTTCAAAACTCGTATCTTGGTGCTTGCAAGTGCGCTTCAAACGCTTCTACCACAAATCAAGGCTGTGCTTGCCAGGGTCTCACTACCTTGACTTCCAATACATGCACCCCTTACAAAAATGCGGTACTCAATGGAACATATTACTATACGTGTCCAAAAGATACAAAAGCTGACAATACAACGCATTCCTGCAACTGCACCATGCTAAATTCACAGTACAACTCTTCGGCAAATGCTTGTAAATGCCCTGGGTTTGCTAACCCTAGCCTAGATAAAAGTAAATGTGTTCCATACGTCAATGGTTTTTATCAAAATAGTACACAAAGCTTTGTTTGCCCCAACGACACCGCTCCAAACACGACATACAGCTCATGCAACTGCACAATGGGTTTTGCGCAGTACAATTTAACAGCAGGCTGTTCTTGCCCCGGATATGCAACCCCAAGCTCAAACAACTCCACTTGCGTTCCTTACACTAATGGTTTCTACAACAACGTGACGCAAATGTTTGCTTGCCCGGCGGATACAAAACCCAATGCTAACACGACGACTTGTGATTGCTTAATGGCCAACGCAACCTACATGCCAAACACTGGATGTCAGTGTTCAGGAGCTGCTCAGCCAAGCAAGGACAACTCAACATGCGAACCTTACCTCTATGCCACCTACGACAACACCAACCAAAGCTTTGCCTGTCCCAATGGTACTGAAAAAATCGACGCAAGTAAATCTTGCAACTGTACAATGGATTTTGCACAATACAATACCACAACAGGGTGCTCATGCCCCGGATATGCAACCCCAAGCTCAAACAACTCTACTTGCGTTCCTTATACCAACGGTTTCTATAACAACATAACGCAAATGTTTGCTTGCCCAACGGACACAAAACCTAATACTAACACAACAACTTGTGACTGCATCATGGCCAACGCAACTTACGTGTCCAACGCTGGATGTCAGTGTGTAGGAGCTGCTCAGCCAAGCACAGACAACTCAACTTGCAAACCCTACCTCTATGCCAGCTACGACAACACCAACCAAAGCTTTGTTTGTCC
>VYYI01004219.1:0-10744 GCA_021029175.1 Bilobella aurantiaca
TAGATTTGAAAAAAGTTAACCCGTTCGGGAGTTATGGCGCAACCGGGCGGACAGACGGACAGACAGCATTCCCATAAAGTAGCTAATACGCTGCTTAAAAAAACTTGTTCAAATATATTTGAACAAACGTAGCTACGAAGTCAAAAAAGTTAAATTTTCAATTTTATTTGGTCAACTTTTTTTTAAAATAGAATACATTTTTTTAACTAAAGTCAAAACAATTTGAGCAAAAAACGCAATAGTACGAACAACTATGCCAAGAACAAATCTACAAGAATTCTATAAACTAAGGGTAAAATTAATTATGTTACAAGATTTCACAAACGAAAAATGTTAAGGTTGGGTTAGGTTTAAGTTAAAAAAAGCTTTTTTAAAGAATTTCCGTGATTTTTTTTTAAATTGAAAATGTATTTAATTTACATTCTTAATCGAAGAGACAGGCAAAGCAGATGACCATTTGCTCGAGGACGTTGATTCGGGCCGTTTGTGACTCTCTTCGTGCTGTGATTGGTCGGCTGGGCAGAGCAGGGGGCGGGGTCAATGACCTTTGACCTTGGCGCTCTGGTGAAGTGGGGGTACTTGAAAGGGGACTTGAGTCTGCCGAAGTTGCTTTTTTGCAGCATTTGACATGTTCAAAGCGGAAGAAGCGACAAAATACCGAAAACTTCCGATGACGGTGCCGAGTGGGTCCGATTCGAGCCGAGCCTAATTTCGTAGCGTCATTTTGGGGCAAGAGGGGGCGACGGGGGAGAGAGGAGAGGCGGAAGAGGGGGGCTTCGGGGGAGGTGACCTGGGTCAGGGTCACGTGACCCTTTAGAAGCCCTTCGATGATCTCCACTTCCTCCGTGGCGAAGATGCCTGACTTAAGGGGTCCCCCCTGCCAGGCCTTAAGAGTCATGGTCAAGTAGCGTGGAAGAAAAATAGAGTCCTTAAGTACCCTTCGCTTGCTCCCAACCGTTAGGATCAACTGCTGTTGCTTACATTGCTGCTCCGCCCATCTTAAATTTTAAAAAATTATTAAAAAAAAATTAAGTTTTAAAAATGTGTTTTTTAAAATGGTTTTAAAAAATGGTTTTAAAAAATGGTTTCAAAAAATGGTTTTAAATAATAGTTGTAACAAGATTCTAAATTTTTAAAACGCTTCAAAAAAAATATTTAAAAAAATGCGTTTTCTTTAAATATTTAAATTTCAAAAGTATACCTGTCAAGGGCTTCGAAGACTTTGACCTCGTCGGATACGTTCAGCGTGTCACGTGACAGAATGAGGGTGAGAGTGTCAAGGTCAAGTTCCTCAAGCTCATCCGAGTCAAGAATTTGCGCCGCGTGCGCATCAATAAGCGTGAGGCAAGTTTGCAGGAGATCAGAACACGCAATTTCGATTGTATCGAGGTCAGAGGTCAAGAGCGGCGCACTCGCAGGCATTTCCTCTGAAACAGGGCGCTCGCGGCGGTCAAACGGGCGGCGTTTCCTAGTGGGCGCCTTTCGATTGCGCCGCCTTGACTTTTCCGCATTCCGCTCGGCTACTGAAATCTAAATTGCGAAAATTTTGAATCAGAGATTTTCTAAAGATGCTTTTCAAAATTTTAAAAATATGTTCTCAAGAAATATGTTTTTAAAAATGTTTTGTTTTAAAAAATAATTTTTTAAATAATTTTTTTTAAAAAAACAAACCTCAGGCGCCTTGTACTCCACAGCCAAAACTTTTGCAAATTTGAGAACACTCAAGACATTCGTGTCTTTGAGATGAAACGTTAGGAACGAAATGCAGAGATTCACGAGTTCGGGAGACTGATATTTGTGCGCCGCATAGAGCGTGAGAAGCGCCGTATCGATGGACTGCACTGGAACTGGATAGCCATAGAGACACCTGAAAAGGCAAAAGACTTTTTTAAACGTGCGCCGAGGGCGCACAAGTTCACAATTTTGAAGATTTGTGAGCAATCCGCATTTTTATTTAAATTCTACAACTTGAGAATTCATCTTCGGCGCAAACTACAAGCATCCGAATCGCTCAAAATCAATATTCAGGCGCCTGAGCCAAGAATTTTTAGGTGCGGCGCAGCGCCTCAAGTTCAACAAAATCGGCTAATTTAGCAAGCGGCGCACTGTTGGATTTTTGAATTTGGCGCCACAAACCTCAGCAAATTGTCGAGAGCCCGCCCATCAACATCGCTAATGTCAACCTTGGTGAGTCCTGTGCCGTCTTCAGTTGGATACGTGAATTCAGGCGACAGCATGGCGCGAAACACGACATTCGATTCCTTGAGGAGGTCAGAGTGGGCCGGCAGTCGCCAGTTGTCGCTCGCATAGAAGGCGACATCGCAGTCGTTGTTCTGCTCGACGCCGTAGAGGCGGCGGAGTGGTCCATTTGCGGCGCAGGACATTTGTGCGCCTAGGGCGCAAAGGAGCGCCTCCCTACAGCCTTCCGCGTGTTTTCATCTGCTTCGCTCTATTTTCACGACAAAAGCGTCTGCACCTTCTAAACATTGACTCTAGAAAAAAGGGTTAAAAATGTTTTTAAAAAA
The DNA here is from genome assembly GCA_021029175.1 of Bilobella aurantiaca. NCBI lineage: Eukaryota > Metazoa > Arthropoda > Collembola > Poduromorpha > Neanuridae > Bilobella > Bilobella aurantiaca. The sequence goes on from VYYI01004219.1 coordinate 2,526, forward strand.
TGGATTTAAATATAGTTTTTCTAACATTTTAAACACTCATGATTTCGATATGCGAATTTGCTGTGAATGCTATTTGAGCCCTTATCCTTTGTCGAGCGCTAGGGAGCATTTATTGTAAGTGCTTTTCAATTCTTTTCAAGTAAAGAGGTCAAGGGTCAAATTTTTGTAGAAAAGGTCAAAGGTCAAAACTTAGTAAAAAGGAGTGAGAGGTCAAGTTGAGGTCAAGCTACGGGTGGTGAATTGTGTTGTGAAGGAGAGGAAACGGGATCATTATCAATCCGAAATGTGATGCTTTACATGCAGCGAAACGATGTACAGTGCATTTTTTTATTATTTTGAAAATCCATTAGACGCAATCAATCCAAGCTTCCGCAATTATTTGGTATTTCACATTCGTTTGCATGTGGGATTAGGGAAGTGATACTTCATAATTGCAATCATGCTATTTTTTTTTCAAAGTCAACATTTTAAAAACTGGAAATTTTGAAAAATTGGATAGATTTAAGACATTTCATAAACGTACACTATGTTGTTTTTTAACGAATTCTTTTTTTTTAATCTTGGTTGTTTTCGAAATGGTGTTTCTTTTTTTTTCATTCTTTTCTAGACAAGCGTTTTTTTTTAGAAAAACGATTTCGTTATTAAACGTTTTCTCAAAACGATTTCAGACAAAAATTTGTCCATTTGTCAAATATCTCAAGTGCTTCCGCCGCCACTTCAAAATTCACTTCAAGACTCTTTGTCAAACACGGGAAAAAATGTACAGTTATTCTTAACTCTGCGTAAAGCACTTGAACTCTGCGTCTTCTCAACGTACTTCCTTTGTTAGCAGCCGATGGTGTTCGTTTTTTAAATATATGAACAATTTTGAACAAGTTAAGCCACATCAAATTCAATGTCAAAATTTTCAAAAAACCTCGCTTCATATCCAAAATCAAAATTTTCAAAAATGACTATTATGAATATACATGCATTTCAATTTAGAAACAAAATTGAAATGTAGAAACTTGAAAAACTGGAAACTTGAAAAAGTTAGCATCATACACTACACCTTTTTCTCAATTTTCAAAATTGAAAAAAAATGAAAATTTTGATAAACTTTCGAAAAATTTCTTGTTTTTTTCTAACTGCTTAGCATTGCCTTATTAGGTCACAGCATTAAAACCAAATCCTCGTATGATGACGGTAGGTTAACCTGTTAACCTAAATTACCAAATATGTAACCCAAATGTAACCCTTAACCTTAGGTTACCCTCACGTTACCCTTAGGTTACTCTCGTGTTACCCTTAGGTTTAGTCAAAGGTCAAAATTAGTCATATTGCAAAGAGGAATGGAAAAATTACGAATTTTTTTTCAATAGCTTTTTCTTTGAATTTTAGCCTTACCTCTGCACACCGATATGCTGCGTTGTCAATTAAACTTTGGCTTAATTGCGAAGGCACTTAACTTGAATTATATCAACTTTAACTTTGTTGTTGAACTTAATGTTAGCTTAATTGTAGTTAAGTTAATGTGAGTTAAACCTAACAGTACTGTCTGCTAACTTTCGAGTTAAATTTTACTGCTCTCTGATTGGTCCGTTTCGGCTGGAAGTGTATTCCAGAGTGAAGGAAGCGCATTAGGGACGAGAGAAGACTTCTAATGCTAAAATTTGAGATAATTCTATTGTTACGTGTCCTTAAAGACGGTTTTGTGAGGCTTCATGCCGCCTGGAGATGCTTCTCAAGCACCCGTTATCACCTACCTGTCACTAATAACCAAGCGGATTAACTTTAACTATCTTTAACTTTAATTAACTTCACAATTAATTAACTAACTTCGATACCAGCTTGCAGCTAGCAATTATTTTGAACGCTGATTTAAACCTCCGGTGCGTGAAAAGTGAGCAAGAGGCTTGGGTTGTTTTGAAGATAAACCTAACCGCAAACCGCTATGAAGTGAAGGAAAGATTCTTTTTGAGTTGCGTCGAAGCGAAAATCGCTGAATTTAAAGCGCTGCAGACCACCTATCAAAACCTTTAAGAAGGCAGCGCTTCAATCACATCGGATTTTTCAAGAATCGCTGATATTGTATTGCAAAACTAATCTAAGTTAGTTTTGTAAAATCGCTGGAAACACTTTTAAATACCCACTGTTTTTCAAAACGATCAAATTCTTTAACAATACGCTTTTCGAATTTCTCGGCTCGCTCAATTGCTTCGCTTCAAACAGACCAATTTTTTCAAAAGTCGCTGAATTTGAAGCGCAAGAATTAATTATTAGTCATCAGTCTTTTTTATAATACAAAACGCGACGACGCTTCTGACAAACTAACAGAGCAATTTCTTGTTTCAAATCTTGTCTTGCAGCAAAAACTACTTTATTGAAATTTTAAAAAATACGAATAATTTTAATGACGTTTTTTTAATTTAAAAAGTTTAGATCTGTTTTTCAAAAATTGTACTTGAAGAGTTGAAAAGTTGAAAAACGAACTTTTTAAAACTGATTTCAGTGAATGTAATATTTTTGTTCATTTTTTAAATCTCCTTTGCCATTGCTTTAGTGTAATTTCCTGTTCACAGTTTTAGAACATTTCGGTTCCGGGAAAATAAAAATAAAAGTTTAGTTTTAGAACAAAAAATATTACAACAGTTTTTCAAAATTTCATGCATCGTTTGTCACGTTAATAATTTGTGGGGAACAGTAAATAAGTGATATGTCATGTCGCATTAGCCACGCTTCAATTTCCATATCGCCTTCAATTACTCGAAGCTCGTCAAGAGCCAAGGCAATCACGCATAACGAGGCATCAAAAATTTCGAAGTGGTCGAAATTTTTTTTTTTTTTTTTCGAATTTTGAGATTTAGAAATTTAGAAATTCTGAGTTTTCGAAAATCTTAACCATTGGACTTCTTTCTCTGAAACTAAATTATTTGTGGTTAAGGTTGAAATAAAATTTGAACGGCAGCGTGAGAAATGGTAAATAAAGAGATTTTAGTTTTAATGTTTTTAGATTAATTTTACGAGCGACTTAAGTTTAGTTTTTAATGGCCTTTTGCCACTGGGCAATGATAAAAGGTCAAATGGAGGGTCACGTGACGCATCACCCGGAGTGAGAACCATAGATTGACTAAACAATCCCTTTGTTTAAAAAATTGTTTTGAAAAAGTTTTACGATCATCGCTCAATTGACTGATTTGGCACAACTTAACCAGACATAAACTTTGGAAAGAGAATTAACTCCGCAAAAAAAAAAAAAGAATTGATTCAAATGACTCACTTTCTTCGAAAATTGACTAATTTTCAAAAAAATCCTTTTTCTAAATTACAAATACTAGTTCTTAAACTGTGTTCTAAAGCCACTTTTCGTTTTAAAAATCATTACGCCACGATTACAAAGAGATTTTTTTTGAACAACAAATACTGCTATTGAAAAAAAGTTACCCTGAAAAAGCCTCGTTCAACTTTCAACTCTTAGGTGAAAGTTGAAAGTTGCAAAAATTTTAAGTTGTTTATGTTTATGAATATAATCACAATGAAACTGAATATGGAGTTGAGACTGTGAGAGTCGGTGGCTAACTTCCCAGATTTCGAAATTTAGAATAAAAAAAAACTTTTTTGAAAAACGGACTTCATCATGTGGAATTTTATTTGACCTCATTTGACCTTTGACCCTGCGTACCAGAACCACTTGAGTTTGACCTTGTGTGTGCTCTTCGTCTCCTGACAATGAATGAGTGCGTTACTGAAGCTGACTCATGAAATTGTGGGTAATAAATCAATTGCAAAAAAAAAGTTGCCAATTGGAGTTGCGAAAACTGTACGATTTTTTAAGTGTTTTAGACGAGACGTGTGTCGTTTTGTTTTGGTTTGCGTGGCGCCGACCACCCTTGTGGTCACTTGCAAGTTGTCAAAGTAGTTTTATGATTTATTTTCGTTTTGGCCAAAAAAAGGCTCCGTAAGTGAGAGTCTTATTTTAAAGTGTTTTCACTTTTGCAAATTTTACCACAATTCAAAATTTCATCAAATTCTTTCCTAATTTAAAAATACCTGTTTTGCAATTTTTTTTTCAAAAAGTTTATTTTTCAACTCTTCAAAAAACTCATGACTTTAAATAAACCAGTTCTGACAGCAAGGTCAAATTATTATTGGACCTTAAGGGCTCTACAAGGTACTACAACAAAAGGGCACTTCAAGGGGTACTAAAAACAAAGCAAAACAAAGTTGTTGTTTTTTGTACCTTCAAAATTTTGGGGTAAAATGAATCATTTTCTTTTAAATCAAATTTTTTGCAAACAGGAAATTTCGAAAAAGTAAGTCAAAATAAATCAAATTTCAAGGTAGAGTGATGCGCATCCTTTCAAAATCGTTTTTCTTAAAAAAGAGCAAATGGGGAACAAAAGTGAAGACTCAAAATTTGCACAAAGTGCAAATGTCTCCCCTACCAGTTTTTGCCAAAAAAAAATTTGCATAATGCTCACTTCCTCCCCCTTCGCCACCCCCTCCCCACCCCCGATTAAGTGACCACTCGTACTTCAAAGGGTTCGTTTGAATTAATTCAAACGGAAAAATAAGGGGCAAAAATTGTTGCAATCTATTTTTGCTTTATAAAACGGGCAGACGGAAGGAGGGAGACATAACATCCGCAGATGCTCTGGACAAATGAGCAAAAAAAAATCGGGCAAAAAATTTGCCTAAAAAATCTATAACGCTTCCTTTCTCACACAGAGACAAAGAAAGTGGAAGTCGTTGGAAATTGATGCGTAATAATTTGCAATCAGCAAACACTTTAACTAAATAAATTTAACTAACTGGCATTTAACCATCATTAACCATGGATTTCGGAACATAAAAAAATCTTTTCAACAAATTTTTTTTTCCAAAATCAAAATTTGGAAAACGTACTTCAAAAAGAAGGATCGTTTTCTGACTTTTTTTTTATTTCGAAAGCTGTAAATCAGTCTTCTTTCAATTTCCAAAAAATCAGTCCTATATTATCTTTTCAAAAATCAGCATTTTTCATTTTTCAAAAATAAGAAATCATAAAAAATTTCAGTTGAATCAATTTGACATTACTTTTTTATCAAAATGTGTTTTTTTCCAAGACGGGATGAAAATGATTTTTTTTTAAATTTCAAAATTGATGACAAACGCCATCAATTCCTTTAACGCCTAATAGTTTTACATCAATTTAAAAAAGACGTTCATTTTAATTTTGTATTAAACAAATCAACTTTGTTCTAAAAACTCTTCTGCAGCGATGTCATCATAATTTCGTAATTTTTTTTAAAATTTCAAAAATGCATTTCCGAAAAAAATACAAAACCATTCATCAAGAATTAAAAAAAAAAATTAACTTAAAGCGTTTTAAAATTCACCTACCTTTAAAAATCCGGCGTAACGTTTGCAAAACCAAAAAGTTGATATTGGAACAAAGACGTGTTTCAAAACGCTTTTCAAACTTTGTGTTAAGATAGTTTATGTTGAAGATAGTTAATTATGAAGATAGTTAGTTAAGTGATGTTAAGTGCCTGTTGGAGAAAGGTTGGGTGAAAGTAGGTCACCAGGAGCAGAGTGTTCCTCCTTGGAGACTGAATACCCGTTTTTTGCCAACTTTCCAACTTTCTCCGAAAACCCGAATTCGAAATTCGGGGAATTTCGATTTTCGAAATTTCGAAGTCGGCCTTTTTTAGAGGTGGGTTATTGATCGGTGTGCAAAAGGAAAGGAGAGCAGAGAGGCACTGGAGGAGAGGGAGAAGAGGCATGTGCAAAAACACAACTTGCAAAAAACATGTTCCAAAAAGTGCCAAAAATTCCTCCCAAAAATTTAAAAAAGCGCCTGGCGCCTGCCAAAACTGACTTTTTCAAATTTAGAAAATGTGTTTGAAAAGAGGAAGCGCAACAGGCGAATCCAGAGCTTTCTTTGGATCAGAAACTTTGTTTACGTTTACATCCATTGTTTACCTATTGTTTATTTTTACGATGCCTTGTTTAAGGCTGTCCGATAATTCATGAACACTACCTTGAATTTGTGCCCTCATTTTCAAAATCGTTTTTTAAAGAACACAATAATTGTGTTAAATTACGAATATCGGAATAATCGAAAATTATTTTCGATTTTGATTTTTTCAGACTGTTTTACATGATTTTTGTTACAAGTGTAATGTAACAATTTTATGTACATCACATATTTGATGTTAAGCTCAAGAAATGTAATGCAAGCATGGAGAGGTTCTCAAACTCTCTTTTTAATCAATCTATGTACAATGTACAGTTTACACACAATTTCATGTTACAAAGTTCATTTGATGTTAACTTGAATGTAATGATCGCATAATGTACACCACTCCATTTAACTTTACTTTGAAAATACAACTTTAGAGCATCGAATTCACTTGATATTGCAATGGATTTACTGGTGATGCAAAATGTACAATTGTACAATGTACAGTTGATGTACGGTTTAATGTAAAGAATGAACAGAGTAATGTTACCTTAATGTAAAGTCATTGTACGCTGAATGTATCGTTGAAATGTAAAAGCATATAGCGAGTTCAGGCTTTGGAATGAGATTTTGGGAAATTTTTGTTCATTTTTGCTAAGCTAAAAATAGAAAGAGATTTGCTCCTTGCCAATTTTTTTAAATTTTAGAAAATCCATGTTTAAAAAAAGGAAGCATTCTTGTTTTAAAAAATTCAAACGCTAATTTCCATGAACCAAATGAACTTAAACTTTTAGCATTAAAAATGGAAAAATCAAAAAAGCCATAAAACTGGAAAAAATTGTACTTATAGAAATCAAATATTATAATAAATGATAAATAGATAGATAATATAATATGGAATAGATATAATAAATATGAGTTAGATAACTTTTAGTTAATTAAACTAATTATCAACAAATATATTTGACTCAATTTCTCATTGGCTCTGCTTTACAGCCAATGAAAAGGCAGCATTTGTTCTAAAAATTTAGAAAAAGGGAAAAGGCGGTAAACTGAAAATTCAAAAAGCTGGGAAGTGAACTTTCAAGAAAAACACATTTCTTGCTTTACAAGCATGCTTTTGATCTTTGCTGCTTTTTCGATTAGCGTTTTAGTTTTAAAAGTTAATTGAACCTTGGTTAGTTTCCTTAAATTTAATTGACATCAACCTTGTTAAACTAACGTTAAATTAATTAAAGCAAGAGTTATTTGACAACTTAGCAGCTTATCCATAACGGTTATGCGTCTAGCTTACAGATCGGACTGAAAAGGTAAGTTACAAAACTGGGAGTTCTAGGTTTAACCGCAGAGTTCAACCGTTTAACTAACTGTAGTTTTACTAATTGTAGTTAGTTTAACTGTAGTTTAATTAGCGATTAGTTGCAGCTTGGAAATGGAGGGCGAGGAGGCGGCGGTGACCGTTTGCGACGGCTCCCTCACCGCCGCGGTGACGACGTTCTCGAAGAGCAAGCTCAAGAGAATGGAGAAGAAGGCCAAGAAGTTGATCACGGAGTTTCAAGTTGGCGAAGTCCAACGACGCCATCAAGCGAGTACGTTAACTTTCAAGCTAGTTAATTAGTAATTAAGTTAATTTAAAGTCAATTAACTAATTAAATGTGCCACCGTGCGTTTTTTAGCCTGGCGAACTCCTCGATTTTCCGCCTGAGTTGAAGCGCATCCGCGAGCTGGGTCGAGCCGAGTCAGAAGCGCAAAATCCCGAACGAAAAAAGTTGTCGCCGGATGATTTCAAGGACTTAAAAGCGCGGTTGCGCGAGCGCAAGAAGTTCTTAACTGTAATTAACTAATTGACATTCGCTAATTAACTTAATTGAGATTAAGATGATTAGCTAACTACCATTAATCGTCCCTAGGCTTTGCCTCGTTTCAGCCTCCAAGCCGCCGGCCTCAGTGCCGCCTTGTCCATGGCCCATGACATTAGAGTTCCCATTTTGGTGTCAGATGTTCAGCAGCTGATTCTCTATGCCCTTGGAGGGAACACGGTGTGTCATCCGCCTGAAAGGTCAGTCACGGTACCAATGTCAAGTCATGGTCAGGGTCACAGTACCAATGTCAAGTCATGGTCACAGTACCAATGTCACGTTATGTCCACATCACCAATGTCACCTCTTGGTGGTCATGTTAATGTCAGTCATTTGATGTTTACCTATCTTTTGTTCCAGGTGGTGCTACCTCCAAAAGTACACCAACTTGACACACATCGTGGTGCTTATTGTGGAAGGGCTCTCGTGCCACGACT
>VYYI01004220.1:0-10743 GCA_021029175.1 Bilobella aurantiaca
TTGCCATGGACATGAAGGAAACCGCCGCGGTTTGGGTTGAGGGCCCTGCAGGCAGCGGTGTAGCTACCTTCACAGGATGGAATGTAACCAAGGTTCACGTGATCTGCAACGCCTTCGGGTGTAACCTGTAGAAATTGCGCTTACCTTGAGAATATTTTTTTGAAAATTTGAAAATAAAATTTTGAATTTAAAAAAAAAACAATTTTTTAAATAAGGAAATATTTACCCGCCTGTTATCTCCGGCAATTAGAATGCAGCGATTTTGACACTTGTGGTCAACCACGTTTCGAGCTAACGCTTCCAGCGCATCGGGATTCCAGTCAATAGCATACACGAGTTTGGCCTATTTTGAAATTTCGAAATTCAGTTTTTTGAAAAGCGAAAATGACCCCTTATGAATGAAAATGAATCCCTTATTAAATTTTTTTACATTATTTAATCTTCAAAATTTCCTAAAAGAAAGAAAGAAAAAATTCTACTTTTATGGGAACATTATTTCTTTAGCTTTAATATGTCATATGTCAAAATTGATTGAACCACGTTTGCAAAAAATTTAAATTTAAAAAGTTCAATTTAAAAAAAAGTGTTCCAAAATTAGCTTGTTTTTCAAATTCCTCATTCCACGACACAGCAGGAGGATATGAAATTAAACTGTCAAAAACTACTACTAAGCTTCAACTAGAATTTCGACAGATGTCGACATTTTGAAAAATCACATGACTCAAAATTTTCGAAATACTGAATTTCTTAGAAAATCAAAAAACCGCAGGCCGCACATCCACAATTTTGAAAACTAGGGCAACCGGAACACAGAACTAAGACAACAACAAAATCGGAATTTTGAGAAAACTTTTTGATCCAAAACCCAGCAATTTCTTAAATAAATAAAATAAAATTTAAAATATTCAAAAAAAAAATGCTGTAAATAGTCCAATTTTCAAAATTCTTAAAAATATTTGAGAGAGCAGCCGAAGTCCACTTTTCAAAAAAAAATTATATAGCTGCCGAAAATGGTCCAATATTCGAAAAAAAAGAAGACAAAATTGGGAGAGCCGTCAAAAATTGCCCAAATTTTTGAAATTATACTATGAACCTTTCAAAAAAAATGATCTAATTTTCGAAAATATTATTTTGGGACATGCCGAAAATAAAATTTCGAAGGACCTGTCCAAATTGGAAAGAATTTGATTTGTGGGCTGCAATGAAGAATGAGGCTCCTGGAGTTCATCCAGTGAAAGGAAGCGATAGAAAGTGAAAAAGAGAAATTGTACAAAAAAGTGAAAGCAAAGGACAAAAAAGTGAAAGCAGAGAAAGCAAAGGAAAAAAAAGTGAAAGCAAGGACAAAAAAGGTGAAAGCAGAGAAAGCAAGGACAAAAAAGGTGAAAGCAGAGAAAGCAAGGACAAAAAAGGTGAAAGCAGAGAAAGCAAGGACAAAAACTAGGCGAAGAAATCAGGGCAACTGGACACGCAAGACAAGGAATAGAGGAAGATCGCCTGCCAAATCCAATTTTCTCTTTTTAAAACATTCCGCGGGAAAATAGTGTGCGTGCGGAGGGAATTCGGAATTGAAACTTTTGTTGAACAGAAATGAAAAAAAGATTCCCTCACAAAAAAAATTCTCACTTTCACTTGACCTTGGCCCTGGAATTCTCCAGGAGAAAAAAATTCTTCTCCAGTCACAATAAAAAATGCTGGAGAAAAAAAGAAACTGAAAATTAATAAATGTAGGAATTGAATTTAATAACTCCCTCCAGCAGAGCAAGAGTAAAGAAAGGAAGAAATTAAATTCATTTTTTTTTTCAAAAAAAAAAATTCTACGAGTAGAATGGAACATTATGCTTTTCTTTTTTCAGCGTACCTCTTTTTTCAGCGTTTCAGCGTCTCAAACGCTGATTTGGAATTCAAAGAGTACTTTCCAGAGAAAGATGGATCGGAGTTGGTTTTTCTGCTCTTTTGATATTTGCCTACTTTCTCCCTCTTTCGCTAACCGCATTTTAAATTCTACTTTGTATTTTCTCTTACCTTTTTTTTTCAAAAAAAAATTCTGAGAGTTCTTTGAAATAAAAAAAAAGCAAAAAGCACTTTCTCCTGGAAATGGAACCACTTCACGAAAAAATATTCTCTCTTCCGCTTAAAACTCTCCTTGTCAAATGAATTCGTTTAAACTCCTACTCAAAATGCTTTTTAAAATGTCACAAAAATATTTTCAAAAAGTCAAACCAACCTTGAAGAAAAAAAAAACCTTCTTTTTTTAAATTTTGCTATTTGCGAAATTTTCTGTACGAAAACTTGTGGAAGGGCGAATTCAAAGCGTCATTCAGTAACTGAAAGCGCAAATTCAAAGCGTCATTCAGAACTTAAAACTTTCAAAAAGAGAATTTTGAGCCCATTTTTAAAACAAAACAAAAACTTAAGAACTTAGAACTCTTTCCAACAAGTATTGAACCATTAGAAAATACTGAGAGAAAAAATGTTGCGGGAAAAAAAAGGTGTGGTCAACGCTTAAGAATTTCGACTCGAGAAAGTGTGAACCAGGCTTAAGAAAAACGGACATTATTTTGCTATTACTTTTTTTTATAATAATAAACTGTCAATATTGTACAATTCAAATACAATTAGCAAAAGAAAGGTTAAGCTTGTCCGATTCCGGCAAAACTGTCAACTACAACTTTGTCACTACAAATTTTTTTGCAATTTAATGATGATGTGAAAAAAAAATGTGCTCCAAGCTTAAGCTATCTGCCGCACAAGTGTGTAACGCTTAAGTCAAAATGGCATTTTTAAATCGCCATTTTGCTTAAAATTAGTGTTTTTTTACATTTTTAAAATTTTTAAAATTCAGTGTTTTACCTTTGCTTTTACTAAATAGGGGAGTGTAAAATAGCCAATTCCTGCAAACATGTCAACGACAACTTTGTCACGACAGTCAAAAGTGGCAACTCGAATCTTCTCCGTCGTATTTCCCGGTGAGTACATGCACTTGAGGAGATCCCATCGATATCTTTAAAAATAGCGCCAAAATGTCAACAATTTAAATTTAAGCGCAATCAGACGAAATCACTTTTCCTAAATAAACACGCGATCACAAGGGAAAGCCTCTCAAGTGCACACAAAAACACACTTTTCAAATATCACTTCTCAAACATCGTTTAAAACTTGATGAGAACTTCCACTTCAACAAAAAAATCAGCGCACGTGTTCAATCTTGTTTTGAAATTAATTTAGAAAACCTTTTTTTAGACCGAGTCAAACACTTGACAAAGTTTTGTCATTATTTTGAAAAACCAAACAAGCCCGTCCTAAGACAGATCCGGAAAGTAAAAAAAAAAAAAACTTAAAAATATATTTTCTGGATCCACTACTTTCGTGCATGAAAATGTGAATTTTTGGTTCACGCACGCACGCCCTATACAACCCTACTTATAAAAAATAGCGTCATATTAAATATTAAAAAGTACCTGATGCCATTTTCCATTTTGAGAACCATTGTGGAGCCGTTGTCTGGAAGCAAAATTTCTACATTTGGTTTTCGAATGGCGGGGCCGACGGGGCCACGAGTACGAGCGAGGCGTGAAACGTTGAAGTACTGCCCCACCGCCGTCCACAGTGCCCCACCTGACGAAATTTTTGGAGAAAAAACATTGTTCTAAAAAATGCATAAAAAGATTTTTTTCATTTTCAAATTTCAAACGAATTCTGAGAACATATGTTGAAGAGTAGTATTTAAAAAGGATGCGATAGTTTGACTTTTGTGGCACACGATTTCTGATAGCAAAATTTGGAATTTTGATTTTGGCGAGAGGCGACTGCCAGCACGTCGCCGCTTCAGTGATAATTAACGTTCTTATACTTCCTGGAGAATCGCTGCCGTTACGGAAGTGACGCTGCCGGTTTCATGCCCATATATGAATGAAAAATATGCCCAGCACTGTAAAATTCCAGAATTTCTACTCTTACCGAACTTTCTCCATGAATCTTGAGCAAAGGCGCGAGACGGGAAGAGAATCAAGTCTTCGTATGTTTGCCATCCAGTTGGAAGATCGCTTTCCAGCGATTCGTCCCAAAGACCTTCTTTCTCCAGCGCTTCTCGTATAAGCGTATGCAACTTCAGCGTCCCTTCTGGAAGCATATTTGCTGAATAAACCAATAAAACAAAACGAAGTTATGACACTTCTTCCAAAACTAAAAAAAAAAAAACTTTTGAAGTATAAAAAACAAAACGCTTTCAAGGAATGGGAGTGGACCAGGATCGCTGACCACGCCCACAAATAAACATAATTTTGATTTTTCTTTAAAATGTTTAAAAATGTGTTTAAGAAACGAAACACTTAAAAAAAGCCTCTAAAATTCAAGTAAAGATGTTTAGAGTTCCTAAATTTAAATAGAATTAAAAAAAAACTTTTAGCCATACAATCCCGTCCTAGGACCAAAAAAGAGCCCTTAACGGAAACAGCCCTTCTTAACGGAAATGTGCCATTTTTATGAAAATTGAATTATTACAATTTTCAAAAACTTGCATGACCACAACGTTTTAGAACAAGCCTTGTTTAGAACAAGTTTTTGTTTAGAACAAGAGCCCCCTCGTGCTGAGTTTGTGAAGGTAATTAATTAAGTTTCCCTGTCCGCTCTCTGTCGAGTGGAAATTGAGATTATGGCTTTTAATTAATGGCCTTCGCTAAAAGGGTTCCCACTGTGAAACCAATCCATTTCATAAATTATTCTTGACAGAGCTTTGGTCAGATGCTGGAAAATGCTGGAATACTGGAGGATGCTGGAATACTGGAGAATGCTGGAAGAGGAACTTTCAAATCTCCCGCCCCGTGCCCTCGCTCTGCCAATATTTGTCTTCATTAGAGGAGGAGTGGGAGGGTACTTAAGGAGCCGGAGCGGCACACGACTCTCCACAAAAACAGTCCAAAAGATCAATTGATGTGGACAGAAGCCACCATCAATTCTCGAGGGAGACATCGAAGGGTCAAAGGGCCCTCCCACTCCAATTACACCACAATTAAATTCCGGTTGTTGACAAAGGAACATGGCTAAGGCTAAAAAAAGGAAGCGCAGAACTCGAATTCAATTAACGCTCCGGGAAGTCACTTTTGCCCTTTTGCAAATCGCTGTATCGCTTATCGCTTTACACGTAACAAATGTGTTTGAATTTTGCATGTGTGCGTGAGCATCTCCAGTTTCATGCACGATACCATTTTACAAGTTACCATAAATCTTCATTCAAACGTCTTATTAATAAAAAGCGCCATTTTTTGTAAGTTTTGCACTGTGTGTGCTCATTGCAATTTAACATTTGCTTTTCTTGACCGAGGGGTGAATGCGCGCAACCTTATAAGGAGTGTCCGCGGGTTCGAGCGCGCTGACTTCCAAACAAAAATTCTTTTTTTTTTCATCTAATCTTTTTGGGTTGTTTTTTAAATATTTTTTATTTTCAAATATTGAAGACAATCCAGACATGCCCGTCGCAAAATAATTAGTTTTAATTATTTTTTAAATAAAATTTGAAAATTTTGTAATAATTTGTTAAGATATTGTTTAAGTATAAGTTTACTTTAATTTCACTGTGCTGCGACAAATGATAAATTACATGATAAATTTGATAACTTGAAAAAATTGTCTTACCTATTTAGACAAGTGTAGATTGTAATTAATTGTCAACGAGGTTATAATTAATTATATTTTCTCCTAATTCAATTAATGTGTATCACGCACTCACGCCGAAAAGTAAAGCAAAGAAAATTTATTTGAAGAAATAAATTGTTTGTTGTTTATGTTATGTTTCACCTGCAACAAAAGTTCGCGGGCAAAATATTTAAACTCCTTTTGAGTTAACCCGTTGCAAACCCGTCGATTCTCCACATGTCTAAATAGGTTTATGAGCATTAGTAATATTTTTAGAACATCAAATTCAAAAAATGCGTGTTCTATTCTGTTTTAGAACGACATAATATTCAAAAAAGCTTGTTCGAAATAAGAGTTCTAAATGTTCTAAAAATGTCAATAAAAGTCTTCTTCCTTAATTATTCATCAACTGAATCTTCTCAACAAAAGACGCCTCTTCCAGGACTCTTACTTTCCTCCAGAACTACAAAAGTCCTGGAAATCCTGGAATTGCCTTCACATAAATACTAAACAAAGGGATTCTCTCGGAATTGAGGGCCCTTGAAGGGACTTTGTGCAAAGGGACGCCGCCGACATCATGAATAATTAAAACGCAGTTTTAATTGGGATCTTAAGCCCACTTTTAACGACCTTTCCTTTCTCTAGCCTAGACTCCAAACAGCATAAAATATTTCAGAGCTCCTAATTGTACTTTTGTCACTTTTGAACAAAAGGGGGTACAAAAGGCTTCCGATTGGGGTAATTCAACACGTTTAAAATTTTAACTTAAAAATTTCCCGCCCTTTTGGAGATACCAATAATTTGTAGGTTTGCAGGAATTGCAGATTTGCTGGATTTCCAATTTTACAAGATTTGCGGGTTTGCAAAATTTGCAGGAATTGCAGGTTTATAGAATTTGTAGGTTTGCTGCAGGCATGCAGGATTTGTAGGTTTGCAGGAATTGCAGGTTTGTAGGATTTGCGGTTTTGCAGAATTTGCAGGAATTGCAGGTATGAAAGATTTGTAAGGTTTGCAGGTTTGCAGGATTTGCAGGAATAAAGGTAATCCCAGAATAATTACACTAAAATTACCGCAAATCTACCGAGATAGGCCTCGTTTGGAAATTATATGGGTTAGTGGGATATTTAGGTTGAGGTCACGAGGTCACCTGAACAGAAGATTGTGTGATAAAAGTTCATGAGATGAGGAAAATGTCCTGGGGCAATGTGAGACGGTTCTTTCACTGGAGAAAGCAGGAAGAGTCATTTTGTTCAAACAGAATCCATCCCCCACTTTCATTCAGCTCTCCTTCCGGCAGCATTTCCTCCTGTTTACATTCATTCAACATCTCATTTCTTTCCAGCACCTCAGATAGGAAATGATGTGTTGGAAAAACAGCGATTTCGACACCGGTTTTAATTCAGGCGCAAAAAAGCGGGAAACAATTCCAAGAAAATCGCTGTTTTTTGTTTTACAAAATTTCACAATTGGTTGAATTCCTACGAAGTACAACCCAATTTACTGAAACGATATTTAAACAATCTTTAATAAGGTTACTGTAAATAGAAAAAAAAAAGCCAAACAAGCCCCCCCAAAGAATGGAGAATCAAAAGCAAGTGGTCCCTGAATCAAATGTCCCTTAAGGGCCCTGACCATATAAGGTCCTTTAAAAGGTGAGAATGAATGAAAGTTTAAATATTAAATTTAAATTATTAATTTAAATAGTTTCATTATATTAAATGCATTTTAATTTTTCCTAGTGTGAGAGTGGGCTTGACGAACCCTGTTCTAGAACGCTGATTAATTTTATTTTTATAACAACACGAAATAGTCCTAAAACACAAATTATTTTAGCCCATAAAAATGGATTTCTGGGTTTGCCAAATTTTTCGAAATTACCTTTAGTACTAAAATGGCACTAAATGGTTCTATTGAGCTGATTAATCTTTATTACTTCTTTTTTTTTAATTTCACCCGGTACGTGTGGGTGGTTGGGTTTGACAAACCCTGTTCTAAAACACCTGTTAATTCTATTAGTGAAATAACACGAAATAATTCTATTGAGGGGCTCATTTATTTATTTATTTATTTTTTAATTTTCCCCGGTGTGGGTGGGTGGGTGTACTTTGAAGTACCCTGCTCCACAACCCTTGTTCAATTTTGTACTAGAACGACAAGAAATGTTCCTATTGAGCGTATTAATTCTCAAATATTTAATTTAATTTCCCCCATTGGGTCGACTTGACGAACCCTGTTCTAGAACGCCGTGAATCACTGTTTGGTGTCAACTCAAAAGGTGTGAGACATAAGGAATGCTTCGATGTATGGAAATGTGGTTCATTTAGAAAACAGTTTGAATTTGAATGAACAGAATCGTCTCCCAATAAGTTGTGTATGCGTTCGTAACGGGTTTTCAAGTGACCGATATATTTAGCATTCAAGTGGCAAAAGGAAACATTGTCGCCTCCGATTTGCCCTAATCCAGATCAGGACCAGTCTACTTCCTAATTTAAGTCCCTTCGGAACGCATTTAGTTAAGTAAAGTTACTTAATTATAAAGCACTTAAATAATTTAATTGAGTTTCATTAAGTGTTGTTTAGATTTAAGTGAGTTAATGAAGTTAGTTGCCTTCTTCTAAAAGTGTTGAATTGTTCTGGCCGATTTTAAGGGGCATGATGCAGAGACAAGGAATTTTGATTGTGGCACTATTTCTATTTTTGAATGTTTCCGCCAAAAAGTCCGGTTCAGCATCTGGGAGTGTGGCGAGTGAGAAGAGCGACGCTTCAGCCGCTGACTCCGCCCTCTCCATCACACCCAGCATCTCATACACCTACCATACGAACGACCATGGTGAAAGCGATAGTTCAGGTATAATTCATTTAAAGTTCCAAATTCAATTAAGCGAGCGCTCGTGCCGCTGCCAATTTGCAAAACTCAATTTGAATTTTCGTAGCGGCGCTCAACTCTACAGACGGAGAGAGACAGAGCAAATGGAACAATAATTTACTTGAAAAGTTGAAATAATAGGCTAAAATTGCTTTTTAGGGCTGGAAAGGGCTGGAAAGTGAAAAGCGATGTAGAGAGGCATTGTAGCGCTTTTTTTTTAATTTAGAGAATGTGCGTTTTGAAACATGTTTTAAAATACAATTTAAAAAAAATGTGAAATCATTGTTCACTATAGTGAGTTTAGTTAATTGAATTCACATTTAGTTTTGAAATGAAAGAATTTTCTAAATCGCTGATTTTTCATTTTCAAAATTTTGCAGATTAGGAGAAGAATTGTGATGTATTTAGCTAAGTTGTATTGCTAAACTTTTCTAAATCTTCTAAAGTTTTTCTAAAAAAAAAGTTTTTCTAAAAAAGGCATAAGATGATCTTTCACTAAACGAGAGGAACATTAGCAGAAGGGATTCGCTAAGCGAGGGAGTTTAGAGATACTTTCTGTAAAATCGCTGCGCCCCATTTCCTTCGCTTTCTTTCGCTCTGACCAAGAAGACTTAAGGGGCCTTGACGAAGGGCCCTTTGATTCGCTGTGTGAGCTCAAGCGAAGGCCGTTTGTGGAGCCCTTGACAGAGGCCCTACGATTCATCTTGATTCTCCCAAATCGATTTCTCCACTTATCCTTGTCCAACTTTCTTTTTATGACATCCAGCTTTCTCCCCAGTTATGAATGATCAAAAGCGAGAGAAAAGAACTTTCTCAATCGCTGAAATCGCTGCTCAATCTTTTCTCCCTCCACTTAAACCCTCTATCGCTTCAAAAGCGCTGAACAATTTCTTCACAAAAGGAAGCGTTTGGGAGAATAAAGGCAACCTTTCCCAGGCCTTAAAAATCCTCACAAAAGTTTAATCTGATTTTGAAAAAAAATCCAGGAAATTCAAATGCAGGAGCGCAGTACGGATACGCTCAGCCCAGAGACGCATACTCGCCGATGGAGGCTTTCTATGCGGTCCCACCGGCCCCACCATCCACCTATGGCCCACCTCCCCCGCCTTCCTCCTATGGCCCACCCCCAGCAGCGATGGATTCTTACGGGGGCCCGCCTCTAGACTATGTTTATCCAATGAACTCGTACGGACCGCCTCCAATGGATTCTTATGCCCCGCCTCCTTCAATGGATTCTTATGCCCCGCCTCCTCCAATGGATTCTTATGGACCGCCTCCTCCAATGGAATCTTATGGACCGCCTCCGGCGCCATCATATGGACCGCCTCCGGAGCCATCTTATGGACCGCCTCCGGCGCCATCTTATGGACCACCGCCTCCAAGTTATGGGCCGCCAGCGGACACCTACGGACCGCCGATAGAAAGTTACGGTCCGCCTCCGGCCCCAAGTTACGGACCCCCCTCCGATAGTTACGGACCCCCTATGCAGAGTTACGGTCCTCCGGACACAAATTATGGACCCCCGCCAGATTCCTATGGCCCACCGCACGATACATACGGTCCGCCAATGCAAATTTACGGCCCGCCGTCTCCGCAATATGGACCCGCATACGGACCCCCGCAATCGGGATACGGTTATGGTGGCGGGGGCGGTCAAGGCGGCGGAGGAAATGTGGGCGGAGGTACTCAAGTTGGAGGACTTGGGGGCGGGGGTGGTCAAAGCGGAGGACCTGGGGGTGGTGCTGGTGGAGGACCAACTGCAGGAGGACAAGGAGGAGGAGTTGGTGGTGGAACCGGACCCAGTGGCGGCGGGTTTGGCGGTGCCGCAAACGGGGGATTCCCGCCCCCACCAACCGCTCCAGCGGTCAAGGGCTCCATTGACTACGTCCTCATTCCGCTCATCCTCATTGGAATCGCAGGGCCCATTTTCGTGGTCCTTTACGTCGTGCTGGGGGCCTTCGAGTCGAAGCTAAGTCCCATTCTCGTGCGGTCCAACTCGTGGTCCTCCGTCCTCAGCGACTCATTGGACGCTCTCAAGGTAACCAATCAAAATGACGCTAGCTAGCGGTTAGCCAATCAAAATCAAGCTTAACCCAATTGTGTCCTCTTTCGTATTCCGGCCACAGCCCGGAACGGACGCGCTCTTTGCCACCGTGTCACGTGCCCTGGCCAATCAAGAGTGCATGGAACGTGCCCTCTGACACGTTGGCAACTTCTGTCACGACCTTGGCCTCTCTGACGGCGGC
>VYYI01004221.1:0-10743 GCA_021029175.1 Bilobella aurantiaca
TAGCTCAAGCGGCAAAAATAAGTGCTGTTCAAATGGTAATGTTCGAAATGATTTTAATTTTCAAAAAAGTAAAAAATTTTTTTTTTAAATTACGAAAGCTTTCAAAATTTTGAACCGTTTAGAAACCGAGATCTATCGCCTCCAGAACGGCTTTCACAGAAATTTTGGCTTTCTCTCCAAAAAGAGTAGGAACAATAGTGAAAAAGAGAAAGTTCTACAAAGCGAATTGTTCTGTTCTAAATCTGTTCTAAACAAAACTTTTCAAAACAAGCATGTCACTGTTCGAAAAGTACTCAGCATGAGTCCACCAGGCAAAAGCGACACTTCAGTGCTCACTTTTCCAAGCGATGCGCTTCCGTACTCGAGCGGCAGCCAAATGAAGCAAATCGCTGGTCGGGCTGAAACCAACTTTGTTCATTTGCCACATTGCAAGGCAGGTCTGACCCAGGGGTCAGATGTCGCCAAGCTCGGAAACGGAAAGTGTGTTGAGCGACAATGTCGCCGAACGACGGGAACAGCGACAGGGGCCATGTCACTGCGTGTCCAGTGCAGTCCCGAGGGGTCCGGGTCGGCCAAAGTGGTCACCCTGTGGCAGAACTACTACACTGACCCAGGGGTCAGATGTCGCCAAGCTCGGAAACGGAAAGTGTGGTGAGCGACAATGTCGCCGGACGACGGGAACGGCGACAGGGGCCATGTCACTGCGTGTCCAGTGCAGTCCCAACGGGACCGGGTCGGCCAAAGTGGTCACCCTGTGGCAGAACTACTACCCCGAGGGGGAGTGGGGGTGGGTCGTCCTCCTCTCGGCCTTTGTCACCATGTCAATTAATCACGGTCTTCAACTCGCCGTCGCAGCGCTCACGCTCCCCATTCAGCGTCGATTTGGAGCGACACTTGAGAAAGAGGGTCCGCTTTTGGGTAAGTGCTCAAAATCCGCCTTTGTTAAGGGCTTAATCACTCTAAGGGCCTCCTTCGACCCTTCACCGTTCTTTGGTGCTATTGAAGTTAGATGGAGATGAATAGGGCTGGAAGAAGCGTTTCAGCGTTTTTTGAGAAAAATGACGCTTTTGAAAAGTTTTATTTGAGAAAAGCCAGAAAGTGGGGTTATTTTGGGAGAGATGCGAATTTTTTTTTTACAAAAAGTCTTGTTTAGTTTTTTTTTAAACTTGTTTTAAAAAATGAAGAGATATGAGATCTGTTGCTCAAAATAACTTTGTCTAGATTAAGGAGGGCTATAAAGCAAATTTTAGAATGAATGGTCAGGAGTCATGGTTTTTTTAAAACATTCCTCATGGCATAATTGGCACGGTTTGAGGAAAGTGTCAAGTTTTGTTCAAACAAGCGATTTACCACACGCAAACACTTTTTTCTTAGAACAAATCTTGTGCTTATTTTTAAAAAAAATTGTGAGAATTTTAGAACAGGATAAAAAAAAATTTACTCTCACAAAGCGCTTTGTCAGTCTACTGCATTTCTCGGCGTTTAAAAACCGGAAATATGCTAAATTTTGAATTGCAAATTGGGCAACACAATATTATTACGGATTCAATAGCTCTGAATTTTCAGCGATAAATCAGCTAGCACAAAGGTCTTGAGCAAATTTTCGAAATTCACATTTCAGCGTTTTCAAGATGCTACGAAAAAGGAATAGATTCGAAAAGAATGACTCAAATTTTGGGATTTAGGTTGAAGAATTTGTTGTTTGAAGTAACTTCCGGTGGATATGGATAATACAAAGTAGGCAGACAATGAATAAGCGAATAGCGATTTCCCAAGCGATTTTCAGCGCTGTTTACACTAAACTTTCAAATAGGGAAGTTTTGCTCCATTTTCGTGTCAGTTGAATATGGGGAGTGAATTGGAGTTTTATGCAGCTTCGGCTCTCCATGAACATAATTTGCAATGGGATTTTCGCACGTAAAATCCCTTGGGAAAATGAAATATTTAATTTAAAGTACAAAAAACTTCAATGTACTAAATTTCATAAATTTTAAAAGGAAAGCCAAAACTATAAAATAAGTATTAATGTGGAGTACAAAATTACTTTAGTTGTTAAAAATTTTCGAATTTATTTTTAAATCAGAATCTTTTACAAATATGCGAATTCTTTCAAAATTTTCAAAAAATTTATTTCGGAGTCGAAATTCACTGAATTATGAAAATGCTTTGCATAGCCTCTGACTTTTGCATTCTGATTCTGTCATCGATGACGAAAAAAAAAGTGTCTTTACGTAAAAAAGTGGCTGGTTGTGCGTGCTGCGTGTCCTTAAGTGCACTTCACGCACTTCAGAATAACGCACACTTTTTCAAAAAAGCAAAAGTTTCAAAGTTTTCAAATTTTCGAAAAAGGAATTTTGAATTGAATTTAAAAGAGAAGCGTTTACCTTTGACTCTTCTTGTGTTTTATGTCGTAGTCTGGAGACTGTCACGCATAAAAAGTTACTTTTACAAAGAGCGACATTTCTCAAAGTGCCATTTCCCACTCCATAATTTACTTTTGAGAAGTTGCAGACTTTGTTTCCCTCGGTTCGCCTCCTGGCAGCGTCAGGAGTCAGGAAAGTGAACAGTACAAAATGTCTAAATAAAGTTTATGGGTTCATTTGCTAAATAATTCTAATCATCTTCTATTTATAGGCCATTCTTCTCCGAAATGGCACAAGCAAATCTTTACTGAGCGCAAGCACACCACTCGTCTTTTTTTTTCTAAACAATTTCCTCCCTATTTGGCTTTTGATGAAACGATGGTCAAATGATGCTCGAATTTTCAAAAATCATTTCTTAATTGATGTTTGTTAAGGTAACTTTTCCATTTAAGGCTCAATTAAATTGGGCAAAGGAGATTGATGATGAAATTGATGTCATCCATTGATGTCATCAATTGATGACGCAGCGTCTTTGATGTCTCGCGCAAAACTCCATTTAGAGCAATGGAAGCTGCTCAAGCGTAATTGAGATTTTGTAAATTGATGACACAAACAAAACTAGGTAACTTTTTGCGCGACCATATCGACCACTTTCATAAGAAAGTACACCCATGAAAAATAGGCGAATTTACTTCTATAACCTACTACTTTTGCTTATTTCCTCATCTGAAAATTGTAATAAAATATAAGTGGAATTATTGGTAACTACTAAATTTATTCTTCTATTTTTGACAGGTCATTTCTTATTATTTGCTTTTTTCTGATTGGTCGTAGAATCGGAGCAAGTTTATTTTGATTGGTTGATTGGTGGGAGATATGATTTTGTGAGGCTGAGAGGTGCTTGTGCTGAAAGTGTTATTGACTTGTGACATGTGGAAATGGGTCAAATGTCATTGCTTCTCACTTCATTTCACATCAAATTTCTCCAGGACTTTTCTCCAGTCCGCTTGGAATTCTCCAGAAATAATTCCAGTGCTGGAAAAGGGAAAGTGGGTTGAGGAAGTCTGAAGAAGCTCATAAAGTATTTTGGCCTCGGACAATATTGGATTTGGAAACAATAATAAAGAGAGAAGAGCAAACAGAGATGTGAGGAGGAGAAAGTGAAGGAGGAGGAAACAGTAATTCCTGTCTATAAGAGACCTCCATTTAATTGCCATACTTCATGCTTTAATTCAACTAAAAAAAAACATTCTAAACACGTTTAAAAATTGTTCTAAACAGAATTTTCTTAATCCTTGACCTCCCGATCCCTGACCTTCCTACCACCTCAATTGCGTTGTGTTTTCCTTGATTTGAGTATTGGAGTAAAAAAATAAGTTGATTTAGAATTATTTGGATTGAGCCTAACTTGAACAAAATGATTTAAAACTGTTTAAAAAAGCGTGATGAGAACTTTAGAACAAACCTCGACCAAAATAAAACGTAGATAAAATTTTATATGCGACCTTTATCATAAGGTCATAAAATCATAACTATTATAAACGAATATATTCTTTTAGTTTTACTGGAAGCAAAGATATTACTGTCCCTATAACACCCAATTTAAGAAAAAAAACTGCGAAAAAAAAATCAAAAATTGAGTAAAACTTTCACTTTTCACGGTTCGTATAATTACGTTGTTCTATTTGCAGGAGTGCGTAATACTTTGAAAATGGTGAGAAAGGAGCCATCATGATTTACGTCATTCTTCTCGCTCGCGCTTGCATTTTCCATTCAGGTTCTGAATGGAACTTTTCAGCGCTCAGCGCTTTCCCGACTACGCTTGCCACTTCAAGCGATTTTTTTTGTACCTTCCTTTTTAATTAAATTAAATTATGAGAAGCGCAAGTGAGCCGGATCACTGTCATATATTTGAAAACTTTTGTTGTCACTTACACCTATTTTGAACGAGTTTTGTTACTCACAAATTACTCACAAGAGAATATAGTACGGCATGCGCAAGAGCTAACAATTTGAAACTTTGCCTTTTTAACACTTATAAATAAAAAAAACAGTATTTTTAATTATAGTGAGAAGTTCCAATGCTCAAAATTCAAAAAAAAAAATTATTGAAAAAAGTTTTGAAATTCTTATGGGATTGATTTTGCATGGCATTTTTCTGATTTATGCAGTCCCCCCTTCCTGAATATTTTTTTTTTTTCAAAAACTATGTTTTTTTTCTAAAAACTTGGGCACACACTACAAATTTTTTCTAAGAAATCTCAAATGTCAAAAACCTAATTTTGAAAAAGTTTTTAAAATGCCACATTTTTGGAATAAGCACGGCTATTAAAAAACAAATTTCAGGTAAAGAAGAAAGCATAAATCACAACAAATGCTGTAACAAATGACCATAAGAAACTACAGAAGCTTGAAATTTCGGGAATTGAAAATTCCCACTATATTTTTAAATTCTTTTTTTTTATTTATAAGTGTTAAGCAAAGTTTGAAATTTTAAGCTTTTGTCAGTTTTGATAAACACATAATTTTAAAAATGTGTGCAGAAAACACACATTATGCTTAAATAGAACGCCAAGTGAAAAAAAATTGATAAGTTACACTATCATCAAAACAGGTCATTCAGTTTCTTTTTAGAGCCTTGAGTTTGAATATGGTCATAGTCTTTGTGTATTAATTATTTAATTAGTTGCTCTAATTTACGTTTTTTGTTAATTTACTTATTTAATTACGTTGCAAAAGACTGGCTAAGAGAATGCAGAGAGAGTTTGCCTAAATGAATTTTGACTAATTTAACTAATGATTACCAAATCCAATTATTAAGCTTATTGTAAGTTTTAAACCTAAATTAGTAAAGTACGACAAATTTATAAAATTAATGACTGCTTTCACTGCTATGATTTTAGTAGGAGGAAGCGCCTCTGCATTTGTTGTGTGGCTGTACCAAAAACCGCTACAAAATAATTAGCTATAAACTTTCTCTAGGCATTCAAACAGGCTAAACACGTTTAAAAATTGTTCTAAACATAGAATTTTCGAATTCTTTGTCAGTCTACTGTAATTTTCAGCGTTTAAAAACAACAACAAAATTCCTCACAAATTATGTTTTCTAAATTTAGAATAGTGAATTGAGAAAACAATATTATTATAAAACAAAGAAGCGCTGATTCCTCAGCGATAAATCAGCGATCTTGAGTAAACTCAGCAATTTCAATTCCAAGCGTTTTCATGATGCCTCTGAAAAAAAAAACAGAATTCAAAGAACTGACTCAAATATTCAGATTTGGGTGGAAAATTTGTGTTTGAAGCAACTTCCGGTAGAGAATACAGCGTAGACAGACAATTGAATAAGCAAATAGTGATTTCGAAGCGATTTTCAGCGCTGTATACGAAGCGATTTTCAGCGCTGTAGGAGGGGGCATTGAATTGGAGCTTCCTGCATCTTTGGCTCTCCATAAAGATCTTATGAGCGTTTTCAATGGGATTTTAGTACGTAAAAATCTCTTAGGCTAATTTGCATACAAGAGCTCGTATGCAGAGCACAGTGGAAAAGAGTGGAATCTTAAACAAGACACAAAACGCTAAAAAAAATAATTTTATAGCCTTCGATGACTGTCTCTTCGTCGTTAAAAAGGGCTATTAAATTAGCTTATAGAACAACACCTGCATTTTTCATATGAAAAAAATTTGTTGCAATTTGTTCCAAATTAAAAAAGTTCTCTAATATGTTCTGCACTTTTTTTTTTAGAAATTTAAATTTTTGAATAGTTTGAAGACACAATTTATGGGTTTTAATTATAATTAAGGCTAATCAAAATCTTGGTAATTTGCATATTTTATTTTTTATAATTATTCAATTAACTTTATTTCATTCTCAAATCTCATGCAGATCCTACTATAATCACCTTGTAGCGTCAGTTATCCCCAACTGTGAATTTGAAAAAATAGGAAGCGGTATTTTATTATAACAAATTTATTTTAGCTGTTGCTTTTCGAAATTTTCATATTCTTAAAAAAATCACGTTCTTTTTAAAGAATTACAATTTAAAAAAGGTAAATTTACGAGTTCTTTCAAATTTTTCAAAAAGTTTTATTTTACTGTCAAAGCTTACTCAATTTTGAAACTTACTTAAGCATTGCCTCTGAATGGGGCATTTTGATTCTGTCATCAATCATCGATTACGACAAAAAAAAGTGGTTGGTTGTGCGTGCTGTGTGTCCTTACGCAATAGAAGATAACGCACACTACAGGGACTACGAGCTCTTTAAAAAGTTTTCAAATTTTCGAAAGTAATATTTCGATTTTTTTTT
Source organism: Bilobella aurantiaca (assembly GCA_021029175.1). Classification (NCBI taxonomy): domain Eukaryota; kingdom Metazoa; phylum Arthropoda; class Collembola; order Poduromorpha; family Neanuridae; genus Bilobella; species Bilobella aurantiaca. Next base: position 6,672 of record VYYI01004221.1, read on the forward strand.
TCAAAAAAAGAGGGCGTTTGCCTTTGACTTTTCTTGAGTTTTATGTCGTAGTCTGGAGACTGTCACGCATAAAAAGCGACATTCACAAGGAGCGACATTTCTCAAAGTGCCATTTTCCACTCCATAATTTACTTTTGAGATGTTGCAGACTTTGTTATAATGAAACGTAATAAATAAAAGCACAATTTTTATAATTTGCAAAGAAATATTGTTGTATTTTTAATTAATTCAATATTAAACTTAATAAAATTTGACGTATTCTGCAATACTGTGATTTTTGGGTCAAGATATCTTTAGAAAAATACTTCCTCTTTTCTTTAAAAATTTTTTTTAAAGCCTTTTTCTAACAATTCAATATTTAAAACAGAGAGGGGATGCCCATTTCTATCGTTGAATGATGTGGTGGTAACTTTTTGTGCGACAATATCAACCACTAACATAAGGAAGTACACACATGAAAACAGACGAATTTACGAAACTAATCTACTACCATGGCCAATTTATATACAATCTACTATTTTTGTGATGTCCTCATCAGAAAATTGTAATAAAATATAAGTGGAATATAGGTACTACTAAAAAAAATTCTTTGATTTTTGACTGGTCATTTCATATTATTTGCTCTTCTCTGATTGGTCGTGAAATTGGAGCAAGTTGATTTTGATTGGTTGATTGGTGGGAGATGTGAGGCTGAGAGGTGCTTGTGCTGAAAGTGTTATTGACTTGTGAGAAGTGGAAATGGGTCAAATGTCAAAGCTTCTGACTTGATTTCACATCAAATTTCTCCAGGACTTTTCTCCAGTCCGCCTGGAATTCTCCAGGAAAAATTCCAGTGCTGGAGAAGGGAAAGTGGGTTAAGGAAGTCTGAAGAAGCTCATAAAGTTTCTTGGTCACGGACAATATTGGAATTGGAAACAATAATAATGAGAAAAGAGGAAATAGAGATGTGAGGAGGAGAAAGTGAAGGAGGAGGAAACAGTCATTGCATTCTATAAGACACCTCACTTTAATTATCATGCTTATTCAAACTAGGAATTTTTTTTATATCTATATCATAAGTCATGAAATCATTTCTAAAAAAGGAATATATCCTTTTGCTATTGCTGAAGGAATGTGCGTCATGAAATTCTCATGTCTTTATAACACCCAATTTAAAAAAAAAACTGCGAAAAATCACAAATTTTAATATAAAAAAGAGATAACTTTCACTTTTCACTGTTCCCTTTTCTTCTAAGCTTTTAAAAATTCAGTGTAATGTTTGAGAAAAAAGAAAAAATACAAAATTGAAAATACGTATACTACCAAACTTCAGGTATAAATCATGTCAATCCAGTAATTTACTATTTTTTGAAATTGTTGAAAGCTATATTTTTGCTCTGTTTCGAAGCGCAGTGGAATCGTAGATTGTACCGTTATGACAGTTATTAAATAGCAGAGTAATAAATTATGCGTTTAATTGGAATGATGCGTGCAAGAGTTCAGCGATCGCTTGAAGCGATTGTGCACTTTACTTTGCAAATGCAAAAGCTCAGCGCCATATTTTTTGATGAAATTGGACACATAAGAATTACGCTCACTTCTCGGAAGTGGGTGATACTTTGAAAAGGTGAGAAATGGGTCATAATAATTCACATTTTTCTCTTTCCTCGCACAGCGTTATTACTCAATAGAACTTTTTTTTCCAGCTCTCAGCGCTTTCCCGACTACGCTTGACGCTCAAGCGATGATTTTTTTTGCCCTCTTACGAAATTCAATGATCCAAAGTGCAAGTGAGTCGGAACCTTGTCAAACCTTTGTAGTCAGTTGCACCACTTTGCTTTTAAAAATTCACCAATTACACTATCTTCATCATCAGTTGCTTAACTTTTGAATTTTTTTTTCTAAAATTTCGAAAAAAAACCGTTTCAGAAAGAACTGTTCCATTTCAGAAAAAAATACACAAATAATGTTTAAGTAGAATACCAAAGGAATAGAAAATTAATTACATTATAGCAAAATATTTGTTTGTTTTAGTTTCATCGGGGTCGCTTCGTTAGCTGTTTGTGATGTATGGTTGGACGTAAACTTTATAAAATCATTTTACTGTTATCTAGTTAATTAGTGCCTTTTTTTTTAATTAATTAACTTAACTATGTTCCAACGGCAGTGCTACGCTGGTATGAGGTACACACGCGGTGGAAGTTGTACTTGATTAATTTAACTAATTGTAATCAAATCCATTTTGCAATTTTAAACTGCTTAATTAACCTACAAGTTAAATTTTAAATATACTGTAGCAGGGATGTATCACGTGATGTCAAGCAAAAGTTCCAGAGACTTTCAAAACTTTACTTTGGAAACGCTCCAACGACAAGATTATAAAAAAAAAATTGAGGCTGCTTTCACTTTGTGATTTTACTGTGAGGCTGCCTTTGCTCTTGTTTAGCTAAACCAAAAGCCACTGCAAAACAATTAGCTATAAACTTTCTCCAGGCATTGTGCTTTCTCCAGTCACTTTCTCCAGCATGTCCTGAAATGAGAGTGGTGGCTAAGTGGGCCACCCAAAATTACTTTTCCAATAATGATAAGCAGAGGAAAGGCCTAAGTGAGACTGTTGCCTATTTTCCCTATTTGCCATTTGCCTATTTTAAAGGCAAATCCCCTTGCCCTTCCCTCGAGATTCACAACTTAGGCCGCAAATCCTATGCTCAACGTATTAACCCAATTTGAATTGAATGCAACCAAAATTAACTCTTTAATTAAAGTTAATTGTGCCTAATTGCAATTAAAGACAAAATTTGTCCAGTTCAAATTTCAGCTATGTAAAAAGAAATGTTCATAACCAGGATATGTTACTTAATTTATGTTACTGGCGTATGTGCTTTTTTTTTTATTTAAAAAAATATGTTTTTCTTGTAATACCGTTTTTTTAGTTGTTCTAAATAACGATTTAAGCTCTTCTAAAAGATACTTAAATGTTTCTTAAACAGTTTTTTTTTTATCTTTGTGTCTATTTCTAGCACATCTCTCGATCGCATTTGGTATCAGGCACTTTATCCCAAAGTAGAATTTGAGCAGGATTCGATTTTGGGTAAGAAGATGGCAGCGCACAACTCTGCTGAAAAATGATTCATAAAAGAGCAACGTCTTGCCCATTCTCGACTTGGCTTGATCCAGTCATTTTTCTTTGATTCTCTGCAAGTGCAAGAATTCGCTTCAAGTGAAAGTGATTCCACAACTTTCTCCTTCATTCACTTGACGGCCGGCAAAGGAGCCACATTACAAAGTTTTATGCTCTGGTTTTGCTTATGATAGTCAATATAACTATTTGGACAAAAACATGAGACATTCTCCAAAAAAAAAATATGTGACCCAAATCACGGAACTCAATGGATCTTCATAAAAAACCAACTGATTTAAAAAAAAAACACAAATTCAATTTACCTTTTTTAAAATTTCCGGGAAGAAAATTGTATTTCTAAACTCTCTAAAGTAATAATGCAAATAATATTATATAAATAATATTATGACTTTTACAAGATTCGGCGAAGCGAGTCATAATTTGAACTTGTTTTCTATTTTCTAAGATTTCGGAATATTTAATTTCAAATTGCAACTCAATTAGTCAGAAATAATTTAGCTAATATTGTTAAAAATTTATGCGTAAGTGCGTATTTTAAGTGTCATGAGTAATTTGGGAGAATGATTTAGTGTGTAATGGAGTAATAATTGAGGAGATGCAAAATGGATGAGTGAGAGAATTTTCTGAAGATGGAATGTTAATTGGAACGCTAAATCTCTCCCCTGTGACTTTTCACAGCAAAAACCGCATTTAAAAAAAAAAAAAAACATTTTTTAGATAATTGAAACGCACTGTAGACTGGAGGGTAATTTATGGGAGAAGACAAGAAACATTACTAAAAGATCACACTTGCCAAAACAGTATCTCTCATTTATCTTCTTCATCAAATCCACAAAGCTCAAAATATTCCCAACTTCCAGCATCCAGCATTCCGCACAAACAGCATTCTTAGAACAGCATTTTGAGTCAAATCTCATAAAGCGTCTCCCATCCGTCGCTGATAGTCATACA
>VYYI01004222.1:0-10742 GCA_021029175.1 Bilobella aurantiaca
AATGTCGACATTATTACGGTGTCGACATTTTTACTGTCTACATTATTCTGTCGACATTTTTAATGTCGACATTATTTTGTCTACATTATTACCCGATTCCCAACTTTTGTGGTTTGAGTGCTTTATCGCCCAATTTAATGGCCAAAGTGTGTTGAAAATTTTCGACGGCAACAGGCATAGTTTCATGTAACAAAGCGTTTAGTGGAAAATCTGGTAGAGTCGAATCGTTTTTTGCAAAACAAAAAATGTAGCAAAGTCTATGTAAGTCTTGAGAAATCCATAAATTTTTATTCCCAACGATTACATACTGCTCCACACTCCAAATTTGCCTCCCAAACCTGCAACAAATTTTTCATATTATTGGTGGTACAAAAAATAAATAATTTTTTTTAAAATTAAATCAAATTCATATTAGGGCGGAGAATTGGAAGTTGTTTATTCAAAATTAAAAAATATTAATATTAAGCTAATTGACAAACAGCCTTATCACAAATTTATTAAGTTTATCTGCATTCGCAAAGTCAGATTTGTGGAGAAACAAGTCACCAACTTGGTATAGCCTTTCTTCAATGTTGAGCGAATTAGGGCAAGAAGAAACGTAAAAGTAGTGCACTGCTACTCTTAATACAGACAAAGGCAACTAGTCCTTATTGTTTTACCATCATTTGCCTCATTCTGCTCAAGAAGTATGGCGTCCTCAGACGTGAAACACAGTGGCACATTTGACGTCGTTGGCAAGGCCGCCAGAATGTTAGCTGTTTCTTTGAGCGGTTTGAGCAACTAGGCAATGCAAAGTAGAAAGTAAAGTATATCAAATTTTATTCCTTGTCGAAACAGCCTTCAGTAATTGAGAAAAGGAGTTTGGCAGAAACAAATTCTTTATAATGTAAAATGTGCGTTTTTAAAAGGCATCAATTTTTAGTGTCAATATTTTATTCACATGGAGAAACATTAAATATGTTGACGTTAGTGACTTATATACTACAAAATACTACTTGAAATTTACCAGACTTATATATTTTACTTACAGTGGAAAGTGTTTAATTGTATCCGGACTCATATGAATGGAATTGCATTGTCCGTCAGTTCTTATCAATAAGAACACCAACGAAAGGAAAAGTGTGAAGAAACTTCCATTCCAGTAGACTTGAATTTTGATGACATATAAGAAAAAATAGTACTTAACTGTGAAATAGTAACTTTTGAAGAATTTTAAATATATTTGAATTGTTAAAATACTAGTGAAAACCCGAAAAAAAAATACGGTTTTGAATCAGCAAATTAGTTAGACTCATGAGCACACTTACATTTCAAAATTAATTTAGCTAAATAATTAGTTGTCCATTCAAAGCGGGGTTTGCCTTATCGTCATCAGCATCTAATACAGATTAATTATTTCAATAAAGTATCGCTTCCAGCGTTTTTCAGCGATTTTGGTAATCCCTATATGGTTTAGTCCCTCTTTTCTCAGATGGACGTGTCTAGTTACCAAGGCCAGGTGTTTGTAATCTTACTCACGCACGCTCGCCATCATGCACAGCTTTAAATGCGGTGGTTACTATAGTGAATATATATTCTTTGGTTGAATAATTGGATACGACATTTTGCATTTCCCTTAACCAATTTATTCTGTTCAAGTAAACACAGATTCTGTAAATTTGGCAAAATGTAACTTGATGTTAATTTTGGACAAGTTTGAGCATTAGAAATATAGCAATATGAATATTGTTAAACCAAGTATTTTTAACCTAAACTTCACAACAAATCCAAACACCGAACTTATATATTTCAAGTTGCTCAAATGTCTAATATTTTATCCATCTGTAGAAAGTACTTTGTCTATTGCAAGCTGTGCGAGTAATGACGGTCGTCCCAACGTTTCTGTTCGGTGTCATGGCACATCTACCAGATCGCCTATGCTTGAGCAAAAACTGATTCCTACCAACGTTGACAAGATCCCATCCTTCAAATGGACTAGCATCCGTGCTGCTATGGTTACTGCAGTGGTTAGTCATCACTGGGTCTCGGTCGTAGTTACCGGACCAAAGGCACTTATCCACGGATTCTTTCGTTTTGTTCCCCTTGTTGATGTATGGTGTGGCCAAATATGTTCCTTTGGTGCCTTCGCCTATAACAAACCGCGTTTCGGCGGTACCGACTCTGTAACAAATCAAAACAAGTCGCGTTTTGCTGCGAAATATGCATATATTTTTTTTTACCACCTCACTAAATTTTTTATTTCTAGATTTTCGCCTTTTTTTTGTTTATATTTTTGGCTAACGTACAACAGAAAACCTGCATACTATTTAGATTCCAATTAAAGTTGTTTGAAAATAAATAACAGGTTGTTCTTGCTTGCGATGTCATTAAGTTTTTAAACAATTAACAAAACAAAACAATTATTGTTACCTTGGACATTTCACCATTTCTACTGCCGATTGTCTGCGAAAGACGGATGACCCGATGCATAGTCCAGATCCAACATTTTTAATTAAGAACCCTTTTTGGCGGCATTTCTCTCGAAAGCAACGCTACGTTGAATTAGGTTTAATTAACCAATGTTAATTTCGTTTTTAAACCTAATCAAACTCTTACACCGTTGGTTCCACAAGGGGAGTTATCCAAGGGCAAAAAATTCGAATAAAAAAACCATCCTGGTGCTAGCTTTTCATTTCTCCAATTGCAAGTTGTGCTGAGGCAACCCTGCAATATTGAACCGTTATCATCTAAGGAAATTTTACAGAACAAGGTTTCGACAAATTTGGCAATAATGGTGGTTACCTCATTAGAAACCCAAGAATCGTTAGTTTTTACTCTGCGTCTGCATTGATCTAAAAGGCTTGGAGCCTCCGGAGATTCGAAGTCTGGACTAGCAGCCGGATTTTTCATGGTTAAGGTCCTTAAGCAGTTCGCATGCTCAGCACTACATAAAGTTTATAATAGTAATTTGCTCTTACAACAAATATTTGAAAAATATTCATAGTAACAAAAAACACTGCTAGTAATTCGGTTTAAGTTAAATTCCGTCGTAAAAAAACGCAAAACATTTGAATACACTATTACTATGGAAAGCTTAAATCTATTTCAAGTGCAATCTTGCGCACTCGTGAACGGTAGAAAGTTTTTCGTTCCTGTATGAAAACTCCTTAACTCCCTAAACTAATACAAATATTCACCGCGCTATAATTTCGCTATGTAACCGTGCGAGACTCATGTCATGGTTTTTTCTCATGCATTTTCTATAATTTTTTGTCTCAGTTTTACCTCCGTCTATCCTCAACTTATTTTTGACATGTCAAGGAATTGTTACACAAAAAATCACCTGCATTTGAAAACTTCAGTACTAGATATGGGCATCGACTTTTGACAGTTTTAGTATTAAACACGGGAGATGGAATAGAAAATTAGAGGAGCTTACATTAGAGAAGTGCGACTAGACGAATTAGGACATGAGAACTCAAAAATTAAATCACATTATCTATCCTGGGACGGGCTTGAGTAGCTAGCCCGAGTCAACCCGAGTGGCCCGGGCCACACCTAGGCGCATATTACACTTTTGTGTAGTAATCGTTAAGGCCACACCTAGGCCCTACACTTTTGTGTAGCTCAGCTGATCGTATACCGGAGATCCCGTCAAATGAATAAATCAGTAAAAGTGATGCATTAGTTTTGATGATCACTTGAAAGAAAAATTCAAATCAGTATTGATTTAGAATAGCTGCCTGGGGCTCCTAGATGGAGCTTCCGCCGACTTATCACGATTTTTAGAACAATAAAAGCTACTAAAATGTGTAACTCGGGCTCAGCCGGGCTAGTACACAAATAATACAGACTTTGATTTTAAACATTTTGTTTCATTTTGAAACAACAATTCAGGTAAGAGAGTATGCCAGAGCACTGGTGTATTGGTAAAGCTACCAATGCTTTCGGAGTTCAATATATATGACATTTAAAGTTTGTTTCTGACCAACGTAAAAAAAATGCAAACAAAAGTGATTGCAGCACCAATGTCGCTAAAGGCACACTAGGTTGCTACTGCCTTGTTCGTATTTTCTTTGAATTACCGCACAAAATTGCCAATTTGTTTGTCAATGCAAGTCGAAAAGATAAATGTGGTTCCATCCGGACAGTCTTCACCATCATGACCAGCTCCTAGACTAAAGAGTTTTGAAAAATATATTATGAAAAGTACTAAGATATAGCATTTATTTTACTACTAACTTGTGGCCTAGCTCATGAGCAGCAATACTAGTATAGCTCCAGTCTCCAGGGTCATTCCACACTGAAGCTCCCCAAAATCTGTCACCTCCCCAAATGCAAGCGGCACCTACATAGGCCAATCCGCCGTGCCATTCTTGGGCGGCATTGGTTACCACTGAACTAAGGTCGAAGTGTGGCAATTTCTCCTTGTTAGTAAATAACCATTTTGAAAAAGCATCCAACACGCGATTGTGACTAACCCTTCCATCTTCAGCTCTTGACTTCTCAATAAAAGGCTGAGCTTCGGGGTTCTAAATTTAAAAAATATATATACTAGAATTGGTTAGTACTCCTCGAAACGCAGAACAAGAAACAGAACAATGAAAACTATTAATTGTTCCCTATTAATGTGAACATAAGACGTAAACAATAAAGTTCATTGAAAAAATGTTAAACAGTTGTTTACCGCAACGGCCATTATTCCATTTAGTTGCCATGACAGTTTTGCGCTTGGGAGTGTTTTGAACCTCATGTTGACATCCCACATTGTAATAATAAAGTATTCCAGAATTTGTTGATAATTGTGTCCAAAGAGTTTGCAAAATTCAAAATCTGCTACAATGACGTACTCAATAATACCTTCAGCTACCTCATCGGCGGCAAGAGATGACTGGTCATAGTTTGTCAAGTTTTCTGGTACACGCACTATGTCATACAAATCGACATCACATTTAAAAAAATTTAGTATAAACTACTAAATAATTTTTTTAAATTACAGAAATCATTTGCATTGGGTGCTTGTCCAACCACTTGGAACTCTACTCCGGTACCTTTAACTCGCAGGCCATCCAAGACCCCATTCTATTAAAAGATGAAAACAAAGTCAGTAATATAATTCAAATTACAGAATCTTGGCAAATTTATAAAATGTAAAAATAAAATATGATATAGTACACTACTCATTCACGATTTAAACGTAAAACTCAATACCGAAATTTCTAGTTGATTGTATTTGATGTTGACTAATGCTGAATGTATTTGAGTCTTACAATTTGATGACTGTCTCCATTTGGTATAATATTGAAAGCGGCTTTTGCATCTGGATCAACGTAGATCTGCTTAGACGCCTGTTCTACATTTTCCTTGCTGGGTTGCCAGCGCTCAAATGTAGGCAATCCGTTGTCGTCAGTATCAGCGACGACAAAGTGAAAATTGCTGCCTAAAACGCTTTGTTCAATACTAGGTTGGTAAAGGTTGGCTTCAATGGCTCTGCCACTCGTAACAACGTCCAACTTGAAGCCGTTTTCAGTTTTGCCTAATTTGACGTACTCTGGGTTGAGGCTTATTACTGTTAAAAACTATGAATTAGATTAAAAGTTATACATACTAGTAATTTATAATTAATACACCTTCTAATTGATGAAAAATTGGAGCAATCGTAAGTAATACAAAGACATTTATCCAGATTCGGATCATTTTGCCGTGTCCACATGACGAAACCTTACACGTCTCATTAAATAGGTATAAATAATAAAGTGTTTCCGGATATACTTAACACACATGTGGCTTGGTTTGATATTTGACAGGTTGTCTGAACAATTTACTACCAATTATTCCATTTAAAGTAATCTGTCATGTTTTGCTCTTGTCTGTCAGATCAATAAATTTCTATTCAAATGTTTGCCAGTTGTGTTTGATACCCAAGTATAAATTTATTAACCCTGTCAGTTTTAAATTTGTTTACGCTTATTGTTACGTTTATGATATGAAGCTTTTTAATTAATTTAATTCTGAAAATTTTTGCTACAGCCGTCACCCGGCAATACAAAGACAGATCGTAGAAATATGTGCATTTAGCTAAAAGATCCCCAATTTGTTAAAAAGAAAAGAAAACACTGATTCAAATAATGCTAATTCTGATCTACACACAGACCCATTCAATAATTCCAATTTCCAATTACAATTTCTAAATTTAGTGCATAAATGTCGGAAACGATGCAGTAATTTTGTAGTAGTAAAAAAACTGCAAATATTACAATCGTAAATAACACAAGCAGCAATATATCTAGGAAACAAAAAACGAGCATAGTCAAAGGAAATACCTAAATTAAATAGTAATTTTTTAATAAGAATATATCTTGATCAACAATAAATTTAACTTTGTGCATAAACACAGGAACCGGCTTTGGTTACTAATTTTGCTCAACTTTTCTTTCCGCTCAAATTAGCTTTAATAAAAATTTTGAAAAAAAGTTTATGATGACGAGTTGACTAAATTTATTAATTAAAAATACACATTTACTGAAATCTTAAAGTCAGTAACTCCCAACGTCATTAGAGTAATATTCTTTCCCGAGGCTCATTTTTAGTAAAAAGGTTCTTTTTAATCTTTACCTAAGCCATGATTTTGTTTTCTTATAGTCTGAACTGATGCTCCGAAAAATTCCCAGTTGCTGCACAGAAACATGAAAAACTGGTTTTCAACTAAATTAAATCAAAATTTCTTCCAATAGGGCCATGCAATGAAAGATCATTTTCTTCCATGCACTTTTTAGTTACAGGTTAATAAACTTGCTTTAAGTTTGTTATTGAGCATCTTTAATACTTGCGTGCGGCTTAGGATAGTAGTCTCGAAACAAAGCCTTCTTTCGTAATTACTTAAGTATATTGTGCCAGCATTTCTTGGAAAGTTCTAAAAATTTATAAATTTAAAGTGAATATAATTGTTACTATAATCTGCTCTTTTGAGTTATCGAGGCAAATTTCTAAATAGTATTGAACTTTTCTCAGTCTATCTCTAAGAATGGGTTATAGAAAGAGATTGCAAAATTGTATAATTGCAGCATTTAGCCTATTAGCTCTTGTTACGATGGGTAGCTTAGAAGGAGCTGGTTCCTCTTCAGAAGATGACTTTATTTACAAAGACCCTAATCAAGAACCAGTGGAAACTGAATGGTACGGATGGACAGGTTCGTTAACGGTACATTGGATATTATTGCTCTGATTTGTTCAGTTAGCGGAAATGTTTGATTTAAATTTGTTACCACTTTCAGCTACTCAGGTGAAAAATGTTGACCAATACTTACCAAATAAATACCAAACAGATATTAGAAAGTATCGGCATTATCATGGAGATAAAAACGGGTGGGGCTGGGGATGGGGCTGGAAACCAGTGAAAAAACGTAAGAAGAAGTTGAAGAAAGCCTTAAAGAAGCTTGAAAAGAAGCGTGAAAAGTATTACAAGAAAAAGCAAAAGAAAGGCGACTACTCAGATCTTCATCATAGTAAGAAAAGTAAGTAAACTATTTTTTTTCAAACAATTTATTCTAACTTTATTAAACATACAATGTTTCTTGATGCTTTTTTTTCACTTTAACACAACATAATATTAAGTTGTATGCTACCATAACCGTTTAGATGCATTACAAAACTTGGTTGAATTCCATATTGCTTCAATCACAAGAGCGAGACTGTGGTTAACTAGAATCTATTGTTTAGGTTATCTTAAAGCCCATGGTGGGCATCATCATGGCGATGGTTGGCATTCTGGACACTATGGCTGGAACGATCCTTGGTCCAATGACCCATGGTTTTGGGGTACTTGATGTGAGAAACTGCTTCAGATCGCTTAGCCTACCCATATAAAGAAGGGTTTATACAAAATGGAATTATTAAGTTATCCAAGTAACACTAATAATGTTCTTAATGATACTTGTTTTGCAATAGAGTCATCTGTTGCTATAGTGTAATCGAAGATATTTATTAGATTAGAGGAATTCCGCATGCCGGATTCTAAATAACTGCATCAAATTATATTATGTTGTACAGTATGTCAACTATTATTGGGCAAAAAAAAAGCAAAATTGATTGTTTCAAAATTTTCTTCTGAACTAATTTTCGGCAATCCAAAGTATATTTGAATTAATATTTTTAAATAACTCATTGTGCATAAAAAATAAATCTTGATAATTGAGAACGTGACAAAAGTATCTTTCAAAAAATAGAATTCGAACATTAGAATTTCTGCATGAGGCAGAAAAAATACTTGTACAGAGTGATAGGCTAATTTGCACTCCAACATATATAACGTATATGCATGCATTTATAATCAAGGTTTTGTTAAGTAAATATAATTTGCGATTTGTTCTCATTATTTGTCCAACAATTAACAAGAGAGATACGCGAGTTTATTGGTGTCTAGTCCACTCTCGTGAGACTTACGTTCCTTCGGCCCTGGTCTGCCTTGCATTATGTTAACACACAAATGTTAATCGTCGACAATTTTGTCTGATAAAAAACTTCCTCGAAGATAACTCCCTATTCAAGGTAAATTAATACGGTTTGCTTATTATACACTTTGTAGAAGAATTAACTGTAAAACGATTTATGCCCGTGAATATTACCGATTGAGCTACTTACTAATATCAAGTTGCCTAACGAATACTGCTATCAACATCAATTTTATGCTCGAACATGCGAATGAGTGCCACGCTAGTGTAATCGCTCACCACCAAGATGTAGACTTTATTGAATTTATTAATCCTATTTTTTTGGTAACTTATACGAAAAGTATAGTGTACAAAAGGAAAAAAGGAAAACAATTTGTGGATCAATTATCTGACATTAGAGATGCACCTTGCGAACCCGTGCTCAAAAACCTATTGGTCAAAGGTCTAGTGTGCATATCTGTGCCACTATTACTTTCCACAACATCACGTGATAATAGAAATGAATTGAAATATGTATATTACACCTACGACAGGTATGATTCTATGACAAACGTCTACTATGTCGACAGAAAGAGGAATAGGCTTATCGCTCTGTTTCCAGCACGCAAAGTCCCATCTATTACGCTAGTGCAAGTCTTGGTGCATCCAAATATTGCAATAGAAAAATGGCTTTTACCAGATCATCCTATATTGTCTAATCAGACCCTTCGAATGTACATACAACTGCCAGTTTTAATTATATCGGCAAAAGCATCACCAGAATTATCATACTTTACCAGAGAAAATGTCAATTATTTTATGTATTTTGCTCGATATTACCAACCTTTGAACAAAATTGAAAAATCAGAAATTGGGAAAATGGATCGCTCAGTATACATTCGCCTGCTAGATTGGTTTGTGCGTGAGAAAATGCGTGTAGGTTTGGGTCATTACAAAACATCAAATGATCAGTTCGACGGTGAAATGACCACCCACTTAACTACGTATTTGCAACCATACTTTAATTCGACTGACAAACGCACAGACTTCTGGGTGACATTTTCCTACCAAATTATGCATTATGCACCAACATACCCTCCATCAGACTGTTGGGGAATCTTTCTGCCGTTGCATTCAAAAAGTATATCTGCAATTAGCTGCGCCGGAATGCATGACGTACTTTCCTTAAGTGACTATGTTGATGCTTTTGACACATATACTGTTCTAGCAATATTTCTGGCCTTCCTGTCAATGGCCATACTACTTGGGGTGTGTTTTTGGAAGAATAGAGTATCCGGTCACCCGACATTTATAATCGGAGGCGCAGTGCTTGAAAACTCGTGCAACTTTCCAAATGGAATTTGCAGGTACAAGAGTATACATCTTCTATTTGTTGAATTTATGTTGTTTTGTATTGTTCTATCTAATGGTTACAAGGGCATTCTAATTACTTCCATTGTAAAACCCTTAGAACGGGTTGGCATTGACAATATGGTTGATGTGCTTACGCTAAACGTTTCGTTCTTGGTAAACATTACGACCACCACAAAATGGAGTCGCGAACCATTTTACAATGAACGTTGCTGTATTATGTCTGACGATCTGTCATATATGCCTGATCCGAGGATGGAGATCACTTGCAGAGATCGACTCATATACGAGTCAAATTTAAAAAAACAAACTTTGGAGCTCCACTGACTACAACGACATTGTCTCACGCGAAAAGAACAGAACACGGATCGTCGAGAATGAGTGCACATAAAAATGATTCGGAAAGCATGAAATTTCTGCTAAAAATCTACAAGTCCTTTCAACCGCCTCCGTGCAATGTGTCTGTAGTGGAAGAACTATTAAAATGTCAAAACTCGATATACTTATCGTTTAATAAGCAGGAAATTACCAGTTTATTTCAACTATCGCGCCGAGGTTTCGACAAATTTAGCAAATTGTATCAAGTATTAGATAAAACAGAACAATTTCCCAGCTATTTCACCGGTATACAGATATCTGGGCTACATTTTTCTAGTAAACTTAAAACTAGCACAAGAACATTTGTTGAATCTGGCAGCTTTCAATTCCATCTAAACCAGCTCGCAAGAACCTTTGAGTTTGACTCCCTGAATCTGGCAAATAGCATTAGCAACAGAACAAACATTTATAATGTCTGCCCTCTCAACTTGGCTACGAAAGTTAGCACTCTGTTTTTGATATACTTGGTTGTTAGCCTTGTCTCAACATCTTACTTTCTATTTGAACAGGCACTAAAAAATTTGGTGTGTTCATGACCATTTGGTAATTTACTGTAATAAAAATTCTGAATTATGTTCTCTCAAT
>VYYI01004223.1:0-10742 GCA_021029175.1 Bilobella aurantiaca
GGGTGCGTCAAGTTCTCGCCTCGTCACCGTCAAGTTATCGCCTCTTTTTTCTCACCGTCAAGTTCTCGCCTCACTTCTCGCCTCTTTCACATGGAGGGGTATAGCAAAGCGTCAAGTTCTCGCCTCTTTCGCCTCACTCTTTTTTAAAAAGTCGAGGCGAAGAGGCGAGAACTTGACGCATCCCCCCCGGTACGTCAAGTTCTCGCCTCTTTTTGTCGCCTCTTTATGATGGTAAAATAGCGTCAAGTTCTCGCCTCGCCTCAATGAGGCGGGGAGGTGAAAACTTGATGCATCCCCCCCCGGTGCGTCAAGTTATCGCCTCGCCTCTTTCACAATAATAAATGTAATGACTTTAATTGTATTATTAAGTGTATTTTGTCAAATTGCGTTAATTATATATAATTTTTGTTTAAATGCAATAACTGCTAAATGAGGAGCCTTAGTACTGACGTTGTAGTGATAGTAAGTGAAGCATAATTATATGTTGAGTGTTCCAATGCTCATATGTAATCAAATGCTTAAAATTCAATTTTGAACTCTATTGAATCCCGTTGACTACCATTAACTTGAGACTAGTTTAGAACATTGTTTTTAATATATTAAAATTCATAAACATTATTAACACCATTATTAATTTTCAGTATATAGTTGTTTATCAGCCTTAAGTACACCACTTTATCAACAGCTTAGTTATACAAGAAAAACTTTCAACCCATATTATATCCCTTCATTACTTCACTCAATATCAAATTTTTACAGTATAATGCATCGGGCAGTCTTAGATGTATGGATTGTACTTAAAATTGTTCACGATAAATAAACAAAACAAAAAGACAAAATAAACGTTTATAAAATAAAATAAAATAAAAGTTTAATAAATGTATTTTATTTTCGAAAAAAAAAGTGAATGAAAATACATATTTCATAGTTAAAAAAAAGTAAAAATGCTCATTCACTGCGCTCAATGTTAATTAAGCCTATGGTTTAACATATCTAACCCACTAATAGTCGACTCGTGTTGGAATGGCCTCAATTTTCGTCCATTTCCGGAGGCACTTAAGCAGCGCAAGAATAAGAAATCCAGCCGCAATTACTCCTACGAGAACGGAGGTAACCCTTTCGTATAATACCGAATCTATTTCAGTATCATACAATTTGGTAAGCTCTGCAAGTTCTTTGACATGAAATTCTTCATCCTGCTTGTTGTCTTCCGTTAGTGCTCGGATTATTTGCTTCCCAACATCACCAGCGTCACCAGCCCGCTTAACCCGCTTAACTGAAATTGACATAGACATCGTACTATTACAATTTGTTACAAGAATTTGTGAGATATTATTCCACATTCAGAGTCTTTATGAAAACCGATACCTATATTGGCCTTAGCTTCCAAATCGCCTACTACTCCAGTCCGTTGTAAGACTTGCCAGAGTACCTGCCCAAGTGGGCCAGAATGTCGCCAGACGCTACTAGTTTGTCGTCGTGACCTGTAATTAATAAGACAATTTCATGAATATGGTTCCTAAAAAGTAGTTTGAAAATACTTAAATTTTAAAGACAAATTAAAATACTGTAATTACTTTTATGCGCTTAATATTTACAATACTCACCTTTGCCCTCTTGCCTTGTCGAGATGAATTTTTAGCATCTCGGGGGTGAGGAGGATAATTTGTTGCCCGGAATTTGGAATTTTAGCGGAGGGAGTCTCAGTCATCACTGCATCCTTAATTGCTTCTACGCCGATGAAGGCACCTCCTCCTAGTGCCCCTGTAAGTAATGGTTTGCCAATTGAAGTGAAAAGTTTTCCCCACACCCCTTTTCCTTTCCGTGAAAGCGAATGACGTTTTACCCTGTAAGAATGTCATTGGTAAAAGCAAACTTACATTTAGATGAGTAATACCGGTTCAAAGTATTAACTTAAATTACCTGCTAGGATTCAATGAGCTCTTCATGTATGAATCTAATACTTCTTGAGTCACAAGAAGTATTGGTGACTGAGTTTTTGTTTTTGGAGACGCGATATCAGAGTTTGATCCTACAATCGCATCGCGTGCGGCCTCCACTCCTATAAAAGCTCCCCCACCTAAGGCGCCACCGAGCAATGGCTTACCCACGCTGGCAAGCAGCTTCATGAAAAGACCTTTCCCATTTCGTGTAACGGCTTCCCTGCGTTTCCTGCATTGAAAAACAGCGTTGAATTAAAATTCTATAATTGTGAATATAATATTAAACTTAAATGCAATTTTTTTACCTTATGAAAGGTAGCGACCCGTCATCATCCCCATGTTTTGACCCGACTTCCAGATTCTTTAGTTCCTCACCCGTGACGACGTAGACCTTCGCATTTTTACCATCGATTAAGTCAACCAACTCGGACATCCCGTATATTGTGCTCCCACCAACGAACGCGGGAAGTATAGCTTTCAATGGTGCTTTCATTTTATTCCAAAGACCTTTTGGCGTTCGAGAATTGTTACCTGTAAATATTCAAAATCATTCTCCAAGATTTTAAACGTGTTGTACCAATGGTACGTAAGTGCGTTGACTCATTTTTTGCCAATTAGCTTATTAAAATATTGTTTACTTTTAATGCTGCCTCGCTTGTTAAGATCGATATTGGTAATTTCATTCTGAGCGTTTGAAAGGCGCGTGGAATTCAGAAGATGGTCCAGCGTAAGGTTGGATAAAGCGCCTCCTACAATAATTAATCACAAATTTTTTACATTACAACTTAAGATATTCGAGTGCAAAGCTGAACAACGAAAAATTAAGTTTAATACTTTATTGATTAATAACTTTATTTCATGAGCGCATACAGCGTCCATAATTGAATATACGAACCTGGAATAATTGTAGCAGTATCCACCGCTGTCCCTCGTTTTCCTGTAAAGCCCCAATAGCTGCCAATCAGCATTGCCGCTGTTATCATGGCCGAAAGCGCAGCAGCCATTTCAGTTAATTGTTTGATTTTTGAAGCTATACTTAAAATCGGGTAAGTGTGGATTTCAAATGGATTTGGTGTGTGACGAGTTCCTGGATCGACTGCACTCTTTTATAAGGATAACAGACAATGCCTTTCAAACCGCTTTTAATGGGTAGAAAATGCGTTTTTAAAAGGGTTGCATTCCAAAATTTAATATTAGCTTGTTGCCTTAGACCAAAAAAGCTTAGATTTTAAAAGAACATAGGGTCAAAAGCCTTAGCATTCTGACTTTTTTAATCCTTAATTATTGGAAAACAAATCCACATTCCAAACTTATTTCAAAACCGCTTTTAATGGGTAGAAAATGCTTTCTTAAAAGGGTTGCATTCCAAAATTTAATATTAGCTTGTTCCCTTAGACCAAGAAAGCTTAGATTTTAAAAGAACATAGGGTCAAAAGCCTTAGCGTTCTGACTTTTTTAATCCTTAATTCTTGGAAAACAACTCCACATTCCAAACTTATTTCAAATAACCTCATTTTAATTTTACTTTTAAAAGTAATACTTTAGTTTTCAAGTTTAAAGCCTTTCTTTTTACGTTTTAGTATTATTTCTTTAAGTACAATACTAAATGGTTTGTTAAGATTCTAGTATAATCTGAAGGAGAAGCAACGCAATTTAACATGCTGAAAATTAACGGTTGCACACAATTACTAAAGTACTGTATATACTCATGTTTGAATTACACTAATATTTCATAGCAAGTTTATCAAGCCAATAAAAGATGTTGTGTGTTGTATGAAAAATTTACGCTTTGCTTATTAGTATTAAGTATACCTCTTCGCCAACGTAATCCTGTACCACGTGTTTAGCAACGCGTATTTATACGACAAATTTTCAATGAAGAATGGGCCACAACATTTCCTTTCTGAAAACCTAACCTAACCCTCGGTTGAACGGTTGACGATTAACCCTTTGTACCTTCACTTAGAATGCAAAGTTGCATATCCTATTTTAGATTGTGAAGTAGATTTTGTGGTAGTTTCTTGTTACTCAGCATTTGAATATTTAAAATTGCTTCAAAGAAACGAAGTCGTTTTGTCTTCATTTCGGAGTTTCATTTATACGCTAAGTATTTCATATTTTCTGGTGAAATGAGTAAAGCAGCGCAAGCACGATGGGAAAAGGTTTCTGCGACACAATTGGTGAAAGCAATTTTCTCCGAGGTAAAGGCTGATAGGTCCAAACTGAATGAGTCTCACGAAAAACGAGATTCGGTGTGGGGAAAAATTGCGAAACTAATTTTCGGAGCATCTGCACGATGCGATCGTTTATGGTTGTACGCTGCATTTCATGGGAACTCAAAGTCAACTAAGGTGTGTAACTTTTATACTTACTTATCATAATTGTCACAAAACTGGAAATAAGATTTTAGTTCTGTATTCAACAGGATTTGTACTTGAAAGAAGCAGGACTTCCATCAGAAGAAACCGATTTGCAGCATGTCGAAGCCTACTGCTTTTGCAAGTTACCATACACGGAAACGCAATCACCAGACATGGTTCAATGCGATGATTGCGACCTGTGGTTTCATGGGATTTGTGTTAACATCAGCGTCGTAAATGTTAGCGGTCAATTTATCTGCCCAATTTGTACGGGGGAAATGCGAATTCCGGGTGTTTTCCAAACATCTATGACACGCACTTTCCTTTTTCCGAAGGACTACAATTTGTCAGGTAATCAATGAAACCAACACTGTTTTTTTTATTCCTGTAGCATGAATCAACTTTAAAATTAATATAAAACTATTCCATTTACGACATTGTGGTGTGTTAACCGAGGCCGCGGTTGTGCCAACAGTAACACATAAAATCTACAAATGACAGTACATTGCACTTGAATTATTTACTAGTAAACGATACTGAGCATTGGTCAAATTACCACTATCAGCATTATACGACAATTTGATCGACATAATTGTAAGAGCTCATATTTCAACAATGCTAAACTAAGAGCACTTATCCATCGTTTGTTGTAAAGCGAGATTTAATGCTGCTGCATTCCAATTCAATTTACCAAACCTCGACAACTTCCGTTGGATGAAATTTTCTGATTATTTTGATTGTACTGTACAGGCTTCGGGGGTTCATTACCAAAGCATACTTCAACGCCAAAACCACAAAGAGGAAAGCAAGGCGATAGAAGTAGTAAACGTTCAAGGGAAGAAAGTAGTTCCCCTGTTAAACTAAAACCGAAAAGACAGGAGAAGGCGAAGTTTTCCCCTCCACCTGCAACTAAGCTACCATCATCAAGAGGTAATTTTTGGAATAAGATAACTGGCAATGTCGTATGCTAGTTTAAAATAATCACATCGACGTACATTTTTTAATTGCCCAGGTAGTGAAGAAACTTCCTTCTCGACGTCTATAGATTCTGATGCATGGAATCGAATAAAGCCAAAGTTAGTTGTTGGAACTGCATTGAGACAGTACATGTACAGATTGAAGGCGCTTGACTGGCCTAATGAGTTTGCCAAAGCGTTCGCAATAAAAAACAAGGCGTGCGTGATATATTTCACAAAACACAGCGTCAATGAACCTGGAAGCAGAGGAAATTATGTGACAGCTTATGCTACTTGCAAAAGAACTCCTTGCAGTATGAGGTACAAGATGACTATTGCGTCAGAACCAAATTCTGGCGAACCTTGCTACGTGGTTGTGTCGTAAGCCCATCAACATATAATGCTTAATACTAATATAATACTTCCTACAAGAACACCTCAATAAAATTGTAAGTAATATTTGTCGCAGAGGTTCTGGAATTTTGAAACATTCTCAAATGGAAGGCAAACGCAGCGTCAGGGGTGCTTTACGTGAAGAAGCCAAGGCTTCCTTGAAAAAATCAACTGCTTCGAAACATACAAACAGGCTTTTTCAAGATACAGAGTTTGACATGGATATGGTAATAAAAGGTAACCGTACTGCAGCCCAGAACTTACGAGTATGGAGGCAAATCAAGTACGAGGTAAGATGACATGCCGCGCAAATTATACCGCCTCAAGTTTCAAGAGTGTATCGCTTTGAAATATATTTAACAGGGACTGTCGGAAGAGAATTTACACTCCGACCCTGCAATGGATGTAATATTGTCAAAACTGGTGCTTGATGAAGATAAGCGTTTCGCGGGCAAAAAAATGCGCGGGTTTATTCAACACGTGTCAGTGTTCCCGCTCATGATTGTGTGCTTCATGGACAAACAATTGTGGTTACTGCAACAGGCTTCAAAGAGGAATACGTCTTTGACAATACACTTTGATGCTACAAAATTGTGGTTGTTGCAGCAGGCTACAAAAAGAAATACGTCTTTGACAATACACTTTGATGCTACAGGGAAAATTACTAAAAGCTTGACCAGCCCGTATGGTAACAAACGAGCACTGATGTATGCGCTGGTAGTTGAATGCAAGGGCGGTAACGTCCCGAGTATTCCTTTGATGGAATGCATAGCAAACAGCCACAACGTTGCAACGGTGTCGGCAATGTTGACGTGTTTCTTGCACAGGTGAATCCCTAGTGACTACTGTTATTAAACTTAGTATACCAGAAATAGCAATGGGACCTCCTTATTGTTTCAGATACAGAGAACTTTACAACGTTTCCAAACCACATTTTGGTATTCGTCGACTCGAAGTAAGCGTTTAATACCAAAAAATTGAATACATTAATTTCCAGTCGCAGACCCAAAACTTTTTCTAAAGTAAAACCGCGTAGTAAACTTTAGCTTCATTTTAAAAATTGTTCAACGTGATTTCAAAGTATTCTGAAACTCATTGTTAAATTTTGAATTTTTTTTTTCGATATACAAAAATAAGAATGCATTCAATTCGCCTTGTAGCAACTGTGGAAAATAACCCCTCCGAAATTCCGTATATCTCATCAACACTGTTTTCATTGAGTGACGGCACTACTCGAACCTGATGTTTGGAAAGAAAGATATGCAGACGTAACATGGGCGTTTTTATTTTCGATATAATAAGGTTTTTTTCACAGCATCTATAACATTGGTTATTCAATTTTTCCTTACCAACGACAAATTGCAAGCTGTGTTATCGCAAATACACTTCAACAGTTCTAATACAAAGTAGACCAGAACGTCAAAATTATACCCCACCCCTAAAATTTACCGAAAACCATTTTATTTTCAAAATTATACAAAAAAAATTTTAAATTTTAAAATTTTGCACTTATCAAAAATTCAAAAAAAAAATTTAAATTTTGATACTTTACGAAATTTACAATTTTTTAAACAATTTTCAAAATTTAAAAAAATTTTATTAATAATTTTCAAAATTTAAAAATATAATTTTTTTCAAAATTTTGAATTTTTTTAAATAACTGCAAACGGGGTACCCTTTAGTCCCCCTTTGATTTTTTTACAGACGCCAACTTTCTGACGCTTATCGAGATGAAATCTCATTTAGCCCCAAATCGCGCAATGGCGCCTACGACGGGATTTAACTTAAATTTTCAAAACTTTCAAAATTTTGAAAAACAAAACTGAAATTCTGAAAATCGTTTTATACGATTTTTATATGCATTAGTAAAGCAAACCTCGAGTTTCAGCTTGTCAATACAATCCAAGCAGTAGTTATTGAGAAAAATAGAGCTTTGTTCGCGATTTTGGGCGGATGCGAGACTTGTGTTATTAAGATGCTAATCATACTTAAATTCCTAACTGTTGTGGTAAAGGTAGATATGTCGTTCGCCCTCATATCAGCGTCACTATCGGCCTTCGAAGTTGGAACTCTTGCTAACTATCTAAGGGAATCATGGCGTATCTTGCTAAACGAAGGGCAATTAGAAATGCCTTTTGTTCTACACATATGCAGGAAGCATTCCATTGATTTTCTCCTAAAAAATATTACAAATTCATACAAGCATACTCACAACTATGCAACGTGTTTGGATGTTCTTACTCACTGGCTGCATGGTAAAAGAATCATACTATTTAGTTTAAGCATTGCAAATATAAAATTGAATATAATTTTGAAATGTTCAAACTTAAAGGGTTTTTACACGGGAAAGACTTATACAGTTTTTGCAGAAGAGTAGACGACATTATTATATTATGCGGTACAAGAAACTATACGCAGGCGGTGCAAGATGTGGAGGAGGAAATAAAGCTTCCTACTCCCCGAATTGGTAACACTCAAGTGGTTAGCTAAATTCCGATGTACAGTCGACTAAATTCTTTACTAATTTAGGAGACAGGCCCTTCGATTGCATCGCAATTGAAGATGTAGCTTCGACTCCTCCAATAAAGTTACAAAGCCCATTTGGACATTATGCATATCACAGGGCAAGAACCTTGCATATTAGGACCGACTATAGAAAGAAGGAGATGAAGCCTAGCACCCTCCGTGGTGTAAATCTGAACCCGTTTTATTCACCAAAATTTCTAAATTATGTTCTTGGACACGTACTTCCGTATTACCCTGTATTGAGCCATGCGCTGCTGACGAACAACAACATGAACCTTCACTCGGACACCAACGCTGCTGCTGAATCAAATTTTAAGGTTACCAAGTACGATCTTAAAGAATTAACACTACCGGCTCCCATTGCCCGGTATCTACGTGCTCACGCTCCAACTCTACTGGGTAACTCACTCAAATAATATTTGGTTACAGCATGTTTACTGGAGTTTATCTGTGTAACTAGGTAGAGTAAAAATGTTTGAAGCGGAAATTCGAAAGATATACGATATACACAGTAGCTCCAGCTCTGATGCAGAGGTTGACGAAGCTACGCTTTTCGACCGCCATACTGAAATTGAAACCAGTTCCAGTGGAAATGATTCCGATGACGAACTACGAGAGAGCTGGGGTGAAGTTTCAGACGCAGACTCAGGTGCATCATAATCTATTTTTTAAATTACAATCGTAGCCTAATAAAACAAATCTCCTTGATAGATGATGTAGGAGCACATGAACAACCAAACCCATCTAGGAAGCACGGAAACTTAAGCGGAGATCCTCATGGGTCGACAACTGGTAACATTTGGACAAAATTCCATCAAAATATAAGATGGATAATCAAGATCAAATAAAGATATAAATATAAATGTTCAACAATATGTTTTCCATGTATAGGATACGAAGAAGAAGCACCTCGTAAGACAGCAAAAGGAAGTCAAACAGGAAAGCGTCGTTATGGTATGCGTAACTAAAGTATTCAAGTGTCGGTTTTTAACTTTCGCTTAAACGCTGGTTTGTCTGGTATACTAACTGCAACTTAAACGTAACCCTAATGGTTTAACGCATTGAATTTACAGATAAGAAAAAGTACGGAGTTGACCCACAAGAGACGAAAATTCCAGAAATGGCCAAGGAGACATGGAAACCAAAGAAAGATAAAAAGTCTGCGCCGAAGAACGTTACATCTTTATTCCATAGTCTTCCCAGGATCCCATGGGGTGGTGAAATACGTGTTGGGGAGCAATTACTGAATGTTAGGAATACCTGCTCTTTCGATAACGTTTTGTACATACTTTACTGTATGTTTAAAACAGTCCCCCTCGTGCATTCTTATATAGTGAATATGCAGAACACAAATGATAGGACATCCGTGCATTTAGTGCACATTTTCCGCGCACTTGACAAGAACGACTTTAACTTGGCAAAAACCATCTTCGTGACAAAAATCATTGGTTCGTACCCGGAGAGGACTAACAGCAAAGGTAAAACCTTGCCATCGCCAATAATTAACGGGGATTTCTTTTATGGCGAGGACGTGTTCATAAGTGCTGTACGCCATTTCTTTCCTCTTCAAAAGAAATGGGGATGTACGGAAACGGAATGTAATATTCCAAAATCCGAAGAAGTGTATCCCAGCGATGATGTTAATCTTTTACAGCCTAGCAGCTTCGCCTTTGTGGTTAATCGAGGAATGAGACTAAACTGTGTTGGCACGCTGTCTGGCACAAAAGCTTGTCCATCACGTCAAGTACAAGTCACCTACAGTTTTGTCAACAATGAAGCTCCACTCATTATCATTTATTATCTTCCTTTCGCCCGGCAAAATCACTTAGTCCCGGATGAGCATGATCTTCCATTGGCACAGACTATTTTAGGAGTCAAGTATAAAGTATTTGCTTACACACTGAATACGGGAGGACATTACGTCAGCATTCTAGTTACCCCAACAAAACGTTACAAATATGATGGGCTGTCCACGGAGAAACTGCAAAATTATGTCCCTGGAAATGTTCACTTAATCAGTAGCGTTTACCTACTACGAGATTAACTTCAATAGTTTGGGTGAAATCGTTAGCGTAACCTAACATTCGAGCATTTTTGAAATTATCATTAGTTATTAATAATATAAGTAATGCCAATTTTCTGATAATCTGAACAAGTTATAATTTCGTGACTTATATAAAGCTAATCCTTTCATGGCAGAGTAGTGTTTTAACTGACACCGACAAAACACTTCGAGAAAGACTAACCCAACACGAGTCGACTATTAGTGGGTTAACTATGTTAAACCATAGGCTTAACATTGAGGACAGTGAATAAGCATTTTTACTTTTTTTTAACTATGAAATATGTATTTTCATTCACTTTTTTTTCGAAAATAAAATATACATTTATTAAACTTTTTTTATTTTTATTTTATAAACGTTTATTTTGTCTTTTTGTTTTGTTTATTTATTGTGAACAATTTTAAGTACAATCCATACATCTAAGACTGCCCGATGCATTATACTGTAAAAATTTGATATTGAGTGAAGTAATGAAGGGATATAATATGGGTTGAAAGTTTT